>VSMD01075384.1:0-115821 GCA_008750895.1 Mirza zaza | reverse complement strand
CCAATCATTTTATGTCTAAGAAACTCTTTCCTGCTTCAAGTTCAACATATATACACTTATAATTTCTTGCAAAACTTAAAGTTTTGCTTTTGATGTTTAAATTCTTAATCCCTCTGAAGCGGTGTGTGTTTGTGTGTGTGTGTGTGTATAAGGGATCTATTTTCTTTAATTTTTCCCCAAATGGTTAATTTCTTCAGCTTCATTTGTTAAACAAATCTTATTTCCCTTGTGAGCTGATTTGTCTCCTCTGTCATCTGTCAAAGTTTCTTATGTGACTGCAGCTATTTTGGGCCTCTCTGTTCTGTTTCTTGGTCATGTTGTCTATCCCTGAACCAACACCATACTGTTTTAATTGCTCTAGATTTTTAATAAGCCTTTGTATTTGTGAAAAAAGATCTTGTTTCTTATGCTTCTCCAAGATTGATTTGATATTATTGGCCTTTTGTTCTTCTAAATAAATTTTAGAACCAACTTATTAAGTTACCAGAAAATCTTTTTGGATTTTTATTGGAATTGTATTAATGCTATGGCTCAGTTTTTGAATAGTTAATTTTTTTAAACTAAGGCTTCTTATCCCTGAACATGATTTCTTCTTGCATTAACTTAGAAACATCTTTGGTGTCTTTCAGTCAAGTTTTTTTAGTTTTTTCATACAGAGCTTGCACATATTTTATTATGTGTTAATGGCATCTGTTCTTGGGGTTTAAACATAAATACAGAATATTTAGGCTCTTGAGATTAGAAACTGTCGAGAGAAGCTATAAAAATTTACTTTATGTAGTTTTTCATTTTAAGAAATGTAATATATATACAGAAGAGTACACATATCAAAATGTATGGCTTGATGAATTATCATAAACTAAACATGCCCATATAAAAAAATAGAACATCACAGCACCCTAGAAGATTCCATCACTCCCCCTGTCAGCTACTACCTCACACCCCCCAACAGATAACTACTGTTCTAACTTTTAATAAATGGTATCCTTTTGAATACTAGTTTGTAGCTGGTATTTAGTAGCAATAACTTTTTTTTTTTTGAGACAGAGTCTCACTTTGTTGCCCAGGCTAGAGAGAGTGCAGTGGCATCAGACTAGCTCACAGCAACCTCAAACTCCTGGGCTCAAGCAATCCTTCTGCCTCAGCTTCCCTAGTAGCTGGGACTACAGGCATGTGCCACCATGCCCGGCTAATTTTTTCTGTATATATTAGTTGTCCAATTAATTTCTTTCTATTTATAGTAGAGACGGGGTCTCGCTCTTGCTGAGGCTGTTTTCGAACTCCTGATCTCGAGCAATCTGCCTGCCTCGGCCTCCCAGAGTGCTAGGATTACAGGCGTGAGCCACCGTGCCCGGCCACAATAACTTTTTTATAACCTTTCATCTTGATAAGTTTTCCTGTTTTTAAAAATAATTTTGTCTGTGTGTATTCACAGATGAAAGTGAAGGATTCTGCTAAAAGATCAGGCTGCATATCAGAGCAGCCCAGATTTGAATGATGGTCTTGTTGCTTCTACTGTTACACTAATTTTCTACTTTGTATTTTTTCACTGAAATCAAGCAGAAAGTCAGAGAATCCTGATTTCTGCTTCGCAGGAGGCACATGTGCATGAAACTTTGTTCTTCCCTACCCTGAGTTCCACTGGAGGGAACTAGATCAGTAGCAGGAAGTGCCTGTGAGAACAAGAATTTGCACGTCTGATTAAGTCTCTTCAACATACAGAACATGGCATAAGCCATTAAAGATGCTATGAAGCTTTTTTTTTTATTGTGCCTGCCTTGTATTTTAGAGAGACCCATATTCAGGAAATGCCTTTCTGCCTGGTGAGCTCTCCAGTGAGGATGATGAGCCTTTAGCAGAATTGTCGAAGGAGGAATTGTGCGCCAAAATAAAAAGCCTCAGAGAAAAACTAACAAACACCCGAAAAGAAAACAGCCGACTTCGACAGTCTTTGGTCATGCTTCAAGGTAAACTTTGAGAAAATTGACATTTTAGATGAATGGGAAGGTACGTGACCAGCGAAAAGCATTGCAAATCAGCTCTCAATGAAACAAAATCAATATCCCAAGAGAGCTGAAAAATCACATGATTTTTAGGAAAATCATATGATTATATAATTTAAATACAGAAGCACTCTATGGGAGCATCTAGTTTATTGCTCAAAAATTTTTAGATTCTCTTACAGAATACCAGCTATTGCATTCATTTAATAATGTTCAACAGATATTTATTGAGCATTTAATATAAGCCACTCACAGGCCTTAGACAGAAAAGATTAGTAAAACAGAGCAAGTGTGTCCAGGCATTCAGTATGTACTGAATCTCACTCCTCTCTGCTAGAGAAAGCACTAGAAAATGGGACTTGTTCTGATTCATTATGAAGCCACTGGAATCAATGATTCCATATATTACATTTTAGCTTTTGCATTGGAGGTGTGATTTGGGAAAATAATTGCATTCCATTGGAAACATAGAAATAAGAAAAATCAGCACAAGCAAATTCAAAACCACCTGGCTTAATGCTTTTTTGTAGAATTGTATGTTGTGTTTAAGTATTTATTTTTCAAAAATTATGCTTTCCGTTTGTGGTTAAGCACCGTGCATTATTTTGTACAGCTGAGTATTTGATAATTATGTCCTGTGTTGAGCAGCACTCTATTGTAAAACAGCAAATACACAGAACATTTTGCAAATAGATCCCTCTGGCTACTGTGTACAAAATGGGTACAAGTGATACAAGAAAGACAGTGAAGAAGAACCACCATAGAGGTAGTGTATCATCCAGAACAGCATGGTAGCAACCTACACCGAAATGATGGCTATAAAGATAAAGAACACAGTTTCATGGTATTTTTGGAGACGGAACAATGACAGGAGGCAGATAGAACATGGTCATGAATGAGGTTGACAAAGCAATAATGGGTCACTGGATTTCCCAAGAATATTTATTAAATTAAAGGTTTCATGGTTTTAAGTAGAAATAGCTACATGTATGTGGAAAGATGTTTATTCCATTGTTGTTACCTCTTTATTTCCTCACTTTAAAATATTACATATTAAACGGCCGGGCACGGTGGCTCAAGCCTGTAATCCTAGCTCTCTGGGAGGCCGAGGTGGGCGGATCATTTGAGCTCAGGAGTTCGAGACCAGCCTGAGCAAGAGCAAGACCCCATCTCTACTATAAATAGAAAGAAATTAATTGGCCAACTAATATATATAGAAAAAATTAGCCGGGCATGGTGGCACATGCCTGTAGTCCCAGCTACTTGGGAGGCTGAGGCAGCAGGATTGCTTGAGCCCAGGAGTTTGAGGTTGCTGTGAGCTAGGCTGACGCCATGGCACTCACTCTAGCCTGGGCAACAAAGTGAGACTCTGTCTCAAAAAAAAAAAAAAATATATATATATTACATATTAAAAACTGATGTTTTCTCCTGGTGAGGTTTTTATGATTTCCAAAGAACAGATAATTCCTATTTTTATATAACCTGTTCCAGAACGTAGAGTAAGATGAAAAGCTAGTTTATAAAGTTAGCGTAAATTGCTGGTGAAAAGCATAGACCTTGGAGGTATTAATATAAACCATTTTTGCATCTCAACTCTGCTTACAAGCTTTATAACTTTGGCCATGTCATTTTGCTGTACCCTCACCCTGGCTGCAATTTCCTCATCCAAAAGGTGAGGGTAATATATCATTTCCTTGTTGCTACAAGGATTAAATGGAATAATTAGAAGAAATGCTTTCCAGTGCCTGGCATAAGAGAGAGCCCCAGTAATGGCAGTTATTATTGTTATCATCTTTGTTTTTATAACACTAGTGCCTGACACATAACCTCCCCCACACACAAAAATTGTAGACCAATTTTTATTATAAATAAGGTGAGAAAATTCTAAATAAAGAATATCAAATCACATTCTATTGCATATGAAAAGAATCACTTACTATGACCAGTTTCTTCTCTCTCCCACACTCCTGGAGTGCCATTTCATTTGCTTCTCTCTCTGCCAACTCCTAACACCTCCTTCCTTATCTTCACTCTCAGTGGATGACTTTGCTTCCTACTCCATTGAGAAACTGAAGAATATGAAGACATTGCCATTTTCCTGCTCCTTGCTTGTATGCTCCACTTCCTCTCCTGTTATTCATGAATGACCCAATCTTCTGGGTAGCCAAAGACAGTCTCTCCACCAGTGTACCGGATCCCATCTCCTTTAGCCTAATCAAAAACATTGCTCCAGAGATTCTGCCCCTCTCTCCTGCAAGATCAAATTTTCCTTTTCTAATGAATCATTCCTATTAGTCTCAGACATACTGTTATTTTTCCATTTTAAAAAAAAACCCTCTTTCAGGCCATTTGCTTCTCCACCTTCTGCCCTATTACTCTCCCTTTATAGAAAAACTCCTTAAAAGACTTGACTGTACACACTCTCTTTCATTTCTCCCCCATTAGTCTCTCTAGATCCTACTCCAATCAGGTCCTTTCAATTCCATTATAATCTCTCTTCTCATGATCATCAGTAATCTCCATGCATTCGCTTGCTAGGGCTGCAGTGACAAAGTACCACAAACTGGGTGGCTTAAATAACAGAAAGTTGTTGTCTCACTTTTCTGGAGGCTGGAATTCCAAAATCAAGGTGTCAGCAGGGCCATGCTCCCTGTCAAAGTGCTAGGGAAGGATGGTTCAGGCTTCTCCTAGCTTATGGATTTCCTTGGACAAGACAGCATAATTCCAGTCTTCATGTGGTGTTCTCCCTGTGTGCTTGTCTCTCTGCGTCTAAACTTCTCCATTTTTGTAAGGACACCAGTCATATTATGTTAGGGCTCACCCTGATGACTTATTTCAGCTTGATTATATCTGTAAAAACTGTATCTCCAAATAAGTTCACATTCTGAGATGCTAGGGGTTAGGACTCCAACATATCTTTTTTGGAGGGGACACAGTTCAGTATATAACATTCCATGCTGCTAACCTCAATGGTCATTTCTCAGTTGTCATCTTAAGTGCCTGCTACCAACATTTGGATACATTTGAACAACTCTCTCTTTCCTTGAAAAAGTTTTTTTCACGTGGCTTCCAGACACCACATTCTCCACTTTTCCTCCTGCATTGCTGGTCTTTTCTTTCATCTCAGTTCACTTAGCTGATTCATCATCCCATCCTCTAAATATTTGATGATGTCCCTGGCTCCATCCTTGGACTTCTTTCCTTTCTATGTGCATTGGCTCTATCCAATCATATCCTGTTAAGGCCCACCAATGAGCTATGATTCTCAGATTTCTATCTCTTACCTGGACGTCTCCAATTTATTTTCCAACTGGGTTCTTGACATGACTGATAGGCACCCCAGACTAACATGTTCCAAACCACACTCCTGAACACCCTCAATCTGTTGCTTTTCTTCTTCCTTATCTTGGCTAATGCTAACTTCATTGTTTGAGTTCCTAAAGCCAAAAACTATGATGTTATCTTCTATTTCTATGTTTCTTTTACACTCCACACTCAGTCCATTAGCAAATCCTACTGGCTTTACCTTCAAAGCATTTCTGGAACTCAGTCCCTCTCACCACCCCTACAACTGCCACTCTGTTCCAAGCTGCCATTATCTCTCGCCTAGATAACTATGGCGGCATTCTAACTGGTGTCCCTACTTCTGCTCTTGCTCCTGTGCAGTCTGTTCTCAACACAGCAGTAAGAATGACCCTATTAAACATAAGTCAGTTCATGTCCTCCTCTGCTCAAAACCTGCCAGTGGATTCCCACTTCACTCGGGGTAAAAACTAAAGTCCTTTTTATGAGCTTTGAATCCTTACGTAATCTGGCTGCCTCTCCTCCACTTACTTCTCTGGCCTTGTTTTCTATTCCTCTTCCTCTCGTTCTCTGAGATCCAGACACACTGGGACACTTGCTTTCCCTCTGAAGACGTCAGGCGTGATCTTAACTTCACTGTCTTCATACTTGCCATTCCCTCTGCCTAGAGTGTTCTTCTTTTAGTTGTCCGTATGGCTTGAGCTCTCACTTTCTTCAAGTCTTCACTCCAAATTCATCTTTTCCCTGATCCTCCTCTCATCTAAAATTTCAACCCCTCTCCTCCCAACATTTTGATTCTCCTCCCCTGCTTTGTTTTCTTTTTGTTGTTTACAACACTATATAATCTGTTACATGTTTACTATCGTCTGCCTCCCCATTCCCCCACTCCATAGACACTCACTAGAATGCAGCCCTAGGGACCAAGTAGAAAAGTTGGCTATTGGCTGGACTTCAGGCAATAGGAAAAGTCAGGAACATGTTACTGCCACTGTAGTGTTCATTCATGCATTTATTCATTCAGTAAATATTTATATGACAGGCACTGTACTAAGTGCCTAGAAAAAAATCAATGGACAAAACAGACAAAGATGCCTGCTTCCATGGAGCTTAAATTCTAGTGTGTGGAGCAGGGGGAGATGGTTAAAAACTATAAAAAATAATTAAGAAAATTATAGAATATGTTAGTTGGTGATAAGAGCTATGGAAAAAATAGGGGCTATAAAAAAGGATTGGTATTTGAGGGAGAGGGGATCATTTTCAATTTTAAATAGCATGGCCGTAGTTGTGAAACTATAGTTGAAAACTACACAGGTACTGGGAAGTTGAAATTTCATGTATAATCTTAATAAGAAAGAGGCCTGAGAGAAGACTGTATGTTGGTTATCTTGTTTGCAACAATGTTCCTAATAACTCTTTGTATTAAGAATCAGGGCTGCCAGGCGTGGTGGCTCACACCTGTAATCCTAACACTCTGGGAGGTTGAGGCAGGCGGATCCTTTGAGCTCAGGAGTTCGAGATCAGCCTGAGCAAGAGCGAGACACTGTCTCTACTAAGAAAAAATAGAAAGAAATTAGCTGGACAACTAATATATATATATATATATATATATATAAAAATTAATTAGCCGGGCATGGTGGTGCATGCCTGTAGTCCCAGCTACTCGGGAGGCTGAGGCAGGAGGATTGCTTGAGCCCAGGAGTTTGAGGATGCTGTGAGCTAGGCTGACACCATGGCACTCTAGCATGGGCAACAAAGTGAGACTCTGTCTCAAAAAAAAAAAAAAAGGCAGAATATATATACACCATTCTAGACATTTAGAACAGCAGATGTGTGTGTGTGTTAAGCATTTGAAACATGTGTGTGTTAAGCATTTGAAACATATCTTGAGGGCTGCAACTGACTAGCACAGTAAGATGTAAAAGGAAATAGGTAATTATCTCTTGTATAGAAGGGTATTAAATTATCATTATTTATAGAGAATGAATGTTTAGGAAAAACAAACCATCAGCCAAAAACTTGACTCCTGTAACTAATAAGATGTCAGTAAAGATTCAAAAATCAATATGTTTTTAGATTCCTATTTCTCATTATAAACAAAAATCAAATAAAAATGGGTTAAAGACTTAAACCTAAGACCTGAAACTATAAAATCACTAGAAGAAAACATAGAGGAAATGCTTCTTGGCAAGGATTTTTTGAATAAGACCTCAAAAGTATAGGCAAGAAAACCAAAAACAGACAAATAGGGTTACATCAAGCTAAAAAACTGCACAGCAAAGAAAGCAATCAACAAAGTAAAGAGACAACCTACAGGATAGGAGAAAATCTTCGTAAACTATGCATCTGACAAGGGGTTAATATTCAGAATATATAAAGGAACTCAAATAACTCCATAGCAAAAAAAAAAAAAACAAAAAAACCCCACAAATAATCTGACTGAAAAATGGGCAAAATATCTGAATAGACATTTCTCAAAAGAAAACATAGAAATGGCTAACAGGTATATGAAAAAATGCTCAACATCATTAATCATCAGAGAAGTGCAAATCAAAACCACAATGAGATATTTCCGCACCCCAGTTAGGATGGCTATTATCAAAAAGGCAAATAATAACGAATACTGGTGAGGATATAGAGAAAGGGGAACTCTTATACACTGTGGATGGGAATATAAATTAGTACAACCATTATGGACAACAGTATAGAGAGGTTCCTTAAAAAAATTAAAAATAGAACTACCATATGATCCAGCAATCTCACTACTGGGTATATATCCAAAAGAAATGAAAACAGTATGTGGAAGAGATATCTGCACTCTTGTGTTTATTGCAGGACTATTTACAGTAGCCAAGATGCAGAATCAACCTAAGTGTCCATCAGCAGATGAATGGATAAAGAAAACGTGATATATATATATATATATATATATATATATATATATATATATATAATGGAATACTATTTTACCACACAAAAAAGGATGAAATCCTGTCATTTTGACAATATGGATGAACCCAGAGGACATTGTGTTAAGTGAAATAAGCCAGGCACAGAAACACAAATACTGAATGATCTCACTCATAGGTGGAATCTAAAAAGTTGATCTCCTAAAATTAGAGAACAGAATGGTGGTTACCAGAGGCTGGGGAGAGTTAGGGGGAGAAGATGATAGGGAGGGGCTGGTCAACAGATACAAATTTATAGGTAGATAGAAGGAATACGTTCTGGTGTTCTATTGCAGAGTAGGGTGACTGTAGTCAACAATAATGTATTGTATACTTCAAAATAGCTAGAAGAGAGAATTTTGAATGTTCTCTCTCACCACAAAGACATGACAAGTGTTTGAGGTAATTAATATACTAATTGCCCTGATTTGATCAATTCACAATGTAATACATATTGAAACATAACTCTGTACCTCATAAACTTGTATCATTATGAGTCAATTATTTAATAAAAACAAAATAAAACTTATTGAAAAATAGGCTGAACTGACCAAAAATAAATAAATAAATAAGTTTTGCCCAGATTCATTTATCTACGTGAGAAAGCTTAAGTTAAATATGTGTGAATCTCCTTCCTCTCTTGAAACCCAACAAAAATAAAATTAAAATGCATAAAATCACAAGAACCAGGAAAACTCAAGAGAAGACTACAACAGATAAAAGATGCCAATAAAATTTTAGAAGCTGAAAAGCACAGATGGATGAGTCGTGACCGACGTAATCTGAAAAAGCTGAACGTTCATTGTCTGTGATGGGGGTAGGCAGAGGACAGAGGTAGAGAAATTAAAAACAAATAAGCCAAATCACACCAAAAGCAAAAAGCTTCAGGAGTTGTGCCTGTGAAAAGGATTATGGTAGTGCTGGTAGTGTGAAAACTGAAGGAGTCATTGAAAGACCTACTTAAAGACCCTTTTGAACCACAAATTCACAAACATTCTTCCAATGTAGCCTGCAGCTAGCTGTTAGCCCTTAACCACAGCTGAAGCCAGATGTTTTCTCTCAGAAGAGGTTGAACCAAAGCTATGAATTCAGGGATACTGGGCACAGCTGAGGGAAGGGGTGTAATTATTTGAGGAAATCCTCTAATATGGAAAAGACATTATTAAAACAAACAAACAGAAAAATAAGCTCAGAGGAAACAGAGATAAGGCAGCAAGCAGTATAAAACTTCACTAGGGGAAGATATTGTAACTATGAAACAAGAAAAGGGTAATTTTAAAGCAGGAGTATTCAAAGAATAAGGTGGGAAAAAAACCTAGAAATTTAATAGAATGTCTGGAAGTTAAATTAAGAAAATCTTGTAGATATTAGACCAAGAAAACAAAGAAAAAGAATAGAAGAGATTAGAAAAATAGAGTATTTGTTCAGGAGGTTTAATATCCAAAGACAAGGATCCTAAAAGAGGAAAGAAAGAAGATTGAGTAGCTATTTAAAAAAAAATCAATACAATAAATTTCTAGAACTAAAGGGCACAAACTTACAGATTGAAAGACACCACCAAAAATGCAAATAAATTTATTTGCTGAGTATTTAACCATTAATGAATTTAATTGTATACATTTGAGGCATACAATATGATGTTTTGAAATATATGTAGATATTTAAATGGTTACTATAGTCAAACAAATTAACATGTCCACCATCTCACATAGGTATGCTTTTTTTCCCTCTTTTTTGTGGCAAGAGCTTAGAAGGAAAGCAATCAGTAGAGACTGAAAAACAATATAATCACCTCACTTTCAGATAAATATTCCTTTATTTTCCCACAGTAAATTATACCTTTGATTACAGTGATTAGAAATTATGAATATTAGTGAGTATTAAACATAATCAGCCTTTATTTCTAAATTTATCAAGTCTACCCTCAATAAAAGTTTCATAAAAATTTTAAAGATACTACCAAAAGCCCAGCATAATAAATGAAAAACAAGTAACTTGTCCAAGGTAAAACATTGTGAAATTTCAGAACACCAGAAACAAAGGGAAGACCCAAAAGTTTTCAGAGAAAGCAAGCATGTCCTATGGTAAGGATTAGGACTCAGGATGGTATTGGACTTTTCATCAAAAATATTGCAAGTTCTAATATAATCAGTAGATACCTATAAAATGCTGAAAGAAAATGATTTAAACCTAGAATTTTATGCCCAGTGAAGTTATCAACCAAGTGTACAGGTAGAATAATAGTACTTTCACATTTAGAAAGACTCAAAAATGTTCTTTCCATGCTTTCTTTTTCAGAAGCTAATGGAGGATGTGCTCCTCCAAAATGAGAGAGTATATCTTGAAAGAGAAAGACATGGTACCCAGAAAACAAGTGGTCCATTTCAGGAGAGAGGCATGGGGCACCCATGGAATGGTAGTGAAGGGAAGCCCCAGGATGACGTGTGTGCAGTGGCCTGGAAGTAGCTAGTCCAGGTATGGAGGGATATGGGAGAGAGATGTCCAAGAAAAATATGAAATTGGTAGATGATATGATGTATCCAAACATACCGAAAAGAGATTTTATACCTCTGATAGGAAGTTGAGAGATGTGTTACTGAAAGAAACAGTAAAACTAAACAAACAAACTAACTAACTGAAAAATGAAACAATTTTTAACTCCAAGAAAAAAAAATCATGTTTTAAAGGAAAGGAATTGTAAATAATAATTACATCACTACAATAATGTAAGCACAATATTTATTGAACTAGCAATCCTGTTACAGTACACTGGGATGATAGAAAAGGAGAAAAGTGGGTGCATGTTTACCTGTGAGGACTCTGTGTGTGTGTGTTTCTGTGTGGTTGGGGGAGGAGTTGAAAGACAGCTACAGGGGGAGGGGCGGTTAAAATTTACCTATTGGGTACAATGATCACTGTCCTGGGGTTGGGCACACTGCAAGCCCATTATAGAAAGTATCCATGTAACAAAAACTCTTGTACCCCCTTGATATTTTGAAATAAAAATTAATTAATTAAATGGTGGCAGGAAAAAAAGAACTACATTGTTGAAAGTCAATAAATAATTACCTGAATCTGGAAAAAATCAAGAAATAGTTGTATATTATTATTTGAGGTATAATATTATTTATAATATTATTACATACATTATTATTATTTAAGACTATGAAGGTAAATATCGGAAGAAACAGATAAACGAATTGGAAGTGGAGGCATCTAGGAGTGATAATCACAGATGAGTATTAGGGCAGAGGACTACTGTTTTTCATTATAGACTTATTTTATTTAAAAAATAATAAATCCCTGGGATGTAATAAATGCCCAATATCTAGTGGCTACCACTTTCAGAAAAATCAGTAATTTCCTTATATATCAGAAATTTCTGGTTATATTCCTAGAAGTAAAAAAAAAAAAAAAAAAAAGAATCCATTTACATTAATTTCAAACAACTATAAAATAGCTACTAATTACCCTAACAAAAATCGTGTGGGATTTGTGAAGAAAAATACAAAACTCAACTGAGAAATGTACAAACATAAACAGAGAGACATGTCATATCCATAGATGGGAAGAGAAGATGCCAATTCATCCCAAAATAACTAATAGTTTGAATGTAATCCCAATCAAAATACCAGTTGTTGTTTTCTTTTTGTATTTTCAGCAATTCGAAAAAAATTATTCTGAAATTCCCTGACTTCAGCATTGTACAATTCATCCATGTAACAAAACTTGTGTACCTCCTAAACCTATTGAAATTTTTAAAAATCATTCTGAAGTTAACCTGAAAAAATAAACAGGCAAGATGAATTAAGAACATTCTGAAAAGGAATATAAGTGCAAAACCTATCCACATTAAATCATATAAAGTTCCAATAATTAAAAGCAACTTGCAAGAGTCAGCAGATCAATGGAACAGAATGCATGTCCCCAAAACAGAGGCTAATAAATGATGAAGAAACTATCCTACAGCCAGTATGGCAAAGAGGTAAAGAGTATGGATTTGGGGAGACAAACCACCTGAGTGCAAACCCTGTCTCTGCCACCTACTGTGTAACCTTGTGCAAGTTATATAACCAACTTGTGCCTCAGTTTTCTCATCTCTAAAATGGAAATAATAAATGTATTCACCTGGGTGACAGGTAAAACATTTAGAACAGAGCCTTGCACATAGTAAACACTAAGTATTTGCTGTTAATCATATTTGCTATCACAAGTCAACATGGCCAGCTTCCTAAGTGTATGACCTGTCCAGTCACACAAGACCCTGCTCGTAGAAGGACCCATATACTGGTGAAGGCTCTGCTGTCACCATCTTCAAATTCTTTAGAAGTTTTGAACAAGGGTCCCTACATTTTTATTTTGTCCTGGACCCTTTTGCAAATTATGCAAATTATGTAGCAAGTCCTGCAAGTCAATCAGGAAAAGGATGAATTATTCAACAAATGGTGTTAGGAAAATTGATATTCCAAGTTAGTTTCTCATTTCACACCATGTGGCACAATGAAAACATAACTATACAGTTTAAATTAAAACTCCATGTTCTGAATTTGAATAGGAAGTACTGAATTGAACACATGATAAATTTCATCTTTAGAAAGTAATAATAGGCTGGGCACCGTGGCTCATGCCTGTAATCCCAGCCCTTTAGATTTCAAAGCACAGGTGGGAGGAATTCTTGAGGCCAGGAGTTCGAGAGCAGCCTGGGCAGCATAGCAAGACTCCCATCTTTGCAAAAAAAAAAATTGTTTTTAATTATTATAGCTAGTGGTGGTGGCACGTGCTTATAGTCTCAGCTACTCCAAAGGGTGAGGCAAGAGGATCAGTTGAGCTCAGGAGTTTGAGGTTACAATGAGCTAGGATCATGCCACTGCACTCTAGCCTGGGCAACAGAGAAAGACCCCATCTCTACAAAAAAACAAAAAAGTAATAGTATATATTTCCTAATACTGTTTCCTGAATATGCCTAGAAACAAGAACTCAGTAGCAACGAGCACTCCTAGCAACTGGGTGTAGTCATGTAATATCATTTCCCATTAAAGGGAACTATGATTCTTTGGAGACATGGCTGATTCCGGGTCCTGCACAGAAAACGTACAAGATGAGACTTGTCAGCAGCCTTGAGCAGGATATTTACATGAACATCTGTCATACCAGAAAGCGTGGAAATTAGAGAAGACTATGTGGACGTGCTAACTATAAGAGCTTCCCACTGGCCGAATGTGGCACAGTTTGAGCATCAATAAGAGCAATAACCACAATAGGTAGAAACTTATTGTATATGTTTACCTGCATGAGTTCATAATGGGTATTCAAAAAAGAAAAAAACATAATAGTCATCCAAAAGAACCAACTCATTATTTTGAAAACTGGCAAATACAACCAAAAATCAAGCATTTATTCTGCCATTACTATATGAAATTAACCTCTGGTTAATCAAATAGTTTTTTTATCTCAGGATATTATGAGGATACAAACATTTGGGTTACATTTTAAGACTTTGCGTCACCCCAGCGAGGATTAGAGGCATGCCCTTCCCCTCTACTATGCTCACCATGTCCCTTAGTTGTGAGTTTACTCCCCCAACCCCCTAATCCCTGGAGAATATTACTATTGTTGAGCACCATAGTGTTGATCAGTTAGTGCCAATTTGACGGCGAGTACACGTGGAGCTTATTCTTCTGTTCTTGTGATACCTCACTTGGGAGGATGGGCTCAAGCCCATATAAGAGGTGGGCTAGATCACCATCGTTTCTTATATTCAAGCAATGTTCCATTGTATACATATACCAAATTTTAATAATCTACTCATGAACTGATGGGCACTTGGGTTGTTTCCACATCCTTGCAATAGCGAATTGTGCTGCCATAAACATTTGGGTGCAGTTGTCTTTATTATAGAATGTCTTTTGCTCTTTTGAGTACATGCCTAATAGTGCTATTGATGGATCGAATGGTATTTCTATTTTTAGCTCTTTGAGGTATCTCCAAATTCTTTCCCACAGAGGTTGCACTAATTTGTAGTCCGGTTAATCAAATAGTTGATAAGAGGAAGTTTCCCTGTGTAGAAGAATTCCAGCTAATAAAGAAGAAAAGAATTAGAATATCACAGTTTTACATATTTATGACATAATGAATCTAAGCAGTGATCATCAGTGGCTGCTAAAGTCACAAAAAAGCTAGCCATGCATTAAAGGCAATCTGATGGAAGTTAAAACACTACCTGAATCTGATCAAACTTTGAGATTTAACTACCAACGTACGTCAAATACAGGGAACAGAAGAGTATGTCAAATACATCAAGCAGAACCTTGGAGGTGTAAAGAAATAAAAAAAAAAAAGAAAAAAGAAAAATAAAAGAAAAAATAATAATAAAATAAAATAAAAGAGTATGTCAAATGCCACCTTAAGGGGGCAATCAACAAAATCTAGACTATGGGAAACTCTCCTGGACAAATGAATGACCCAGTTTCTTCAACTAATAAATTTCAAGGAAAAAAGTTAGGAGAGGGACAGTAAATCTATAGTTTATACAAAAGAGACAGCAACCAGTTGTAATGTGTGGCCCTTATTGGACCTGAATCCAATAATCCTTATTGGATTCTGATTCAAACCGTTAAAAAAAAAAAGAAAAAACGCAAGACAATCAGGGAAATTTGAACATTGTCTAGATACTGTCCTGATATTAAAGAACTATTGTTAATTATTTATGGCTGTGGCAATAGTGTTACAGTAATATTTTAAAATCTATTACCTTTTAGAGATGCATATAGATATATTTACAGATAAAGTGAGAGGATGCTTGTGATTTGCATCAAGCAATTTTAGGGGAGAAAGTAGATGGGGGTATAGATGGAACAAGTTTGGCCACAGATTGAAACTGGGGGAATTTACTATTTTTGTTTGTGTTTAAAATTTTCCATGAAAAGTTGAAAAAAAATCCAGAAAAAAAAGTTTATTTGTAAAAAGATATTTGAACTATACAAAAGATCTGACTGAATATTAACTGATCTGAATGATTAATGACTTTCGAAGCATAAAATAAATGGATAATATACTAAGAAAAGACTGCTACTTTCAACTAAAATAAAAACTAAAACTGTGTGTTTTTTAAATGTCATAAAATTAAAAGATATACACTCTGAGGAAAAATATTTGCAACTTAAGACAAATAAAAGGTTAAAATGGGTGGGCCAGGCATGGTGACTCATGCTGTAATCCTAGCACTTTGGGAGGCCAAGGCAGGAGGATCACTCAAAGCCAGGAGTTCAAGATCAGCCTGGGCAACATAAAAAAAAAAAAAAAAAAATTACCGGGAGGATGGTGGCTCATGCTTGTAGTTCCAGCTACATGGGAAGCTAAGGCAGGAGGATCACTTAAGCCCAGGAGTTGAAGGTTACAGTGAGCTGTGATCAGGCCACTGTACTCCAGCCTGAGTGACAGAGCAAGAATCTGTATCTACAAAAAATAAAAAAGGTTAAAATGCTTAATATATACAGGAGTCAATAACAGAGCTAACACACTCAAATAATCAATAAACAAATATTTACTTACCTTCATAATGATCAAATAGTTGCAATTTAAAATGTACTAAGAGGCCGGGCACGGTGGCTCAAGCCTGTAATCCTAGCTCTCTGGGAGGCCGAGGTGGGTGGATCCTTTGAACTCAGGAGTTCGAGACCAGCCTGAGCAAGAGCGAGACCCTATCTCTACTATAAATAGAAAGAAATTAATTGGCCAACTAATATATATAGAAAAAATTAGCCGGGCATGGTGGCACATGCCTGTGGTCCCAGCTACTTGGGAGGCTGAGGCAGCAGGATTGCTTGAGCCCAGGAGTTTGAGGTTGCTGTGAGCTAGGCTGACGCCATGGCACTCACTCTAGACTGGGCAATAAAGTGAGACTCTGTCTCAAAAATAAAAAAAATTAAAAAATAAAATAAAATGTACTAAGAGTTTAACCTATCAAAAAAGTGAAGATTGTTGTTAATGATTAACGCCTGCTATTGTGGGTTCAGTGAAATGGTGCATTTTCTACATTGCTAGTGGGAATGTAAGTCACAAAAATCTTTCTGGAGAGCAATTCAGCAATATGGATTGAGTCTTGAAATCATTTATATCTTGGACCCTATTATTGTGCTCTCAGGAATTTATAGCACTGATGTAATCAGAGATGTATATTAAGATGTATGTGCTGGGAGGTTCATCAAAGTTGTGTCTGAAATAAAAAATTGGGAGGAACTTAGTTTCCAAAAACAAAAAAAAAAAAGAAGCATTTAAATAAATGCAAGAACACATTTATTTGATAGAACACATTTATTTATTTAGTGATAGAACAATGATAGATAATATCTTGGAATATTAAGGAACCATCAAAATCATGTTTTCAAATGGAAAATAACCTGTGGATGGATACATTAATCTTGGAGCAATGGGATACTAGTCAGCAACAAAAAAGGAGTGAATTATGTACACGCAACAACATGAGTGAATATTAAAATACTACGCAGAGGAAAAAAGGACCAAAAAAGGAGAATATGCTGTTTGAGTCCATTTACATGGAATTCTAGAACAAGTAAAACTTATCTACAGCTAAAGAAGTTAGGATAGTGGTTGCCTCTGAGGCAAGTCCAGGGATTGACTTGGAAGGGACATGAAGGAACTTTCTGGGAGGATGAGAATGTTCCATATCTTGATGAGACATGTATTAAATGAGTGTGTCCATTTCTCAAATGCATCCCCTTTGCTTACTTAATTTCTGTTCAGACTTCATGTGTGATCTTGTGCCTCTGGCTCTGTGTAAATTAGACCTCAAAAAAAATCATATTTTCCAAGAAGATTTAATTAAAAAGGCAAAATATTCACTTTACAGTTTTAATTGGGAATAAAAATCATGATACCATGCTATATACAGTATGGTTCTACTTATGTAAAAGGAGATACATTAATAAAATTGACATGCACAGGTAGAAATGACAGAAAGGATGTATGCCAATGAATATGTACAATGTTCATAATTTGGTATGAAAAAAATAGTAAATTTCTTGTAGCCTCACTTCATACCAAATTTCCTTTTCTCCTTATATTCTAGGTTTGGCCTTATTTCAGTCCCTCAGATACAGTCATTAAATGACTGTAATGACCACCTCCCCATTCTCTTCAGTTCAGTGATTTAATTCCTACCCAGACTTCAACTCTCAGATCAATTTTGACCTCCTCTCAGAAGACCTTCTTGCCTCCCCCTGAGCCAAGCTCTCCCTGACCCCAGGCTGGATTACGCATTTTATGCTTCTTCCTTGCAGTACTTAAGAAATTGTAATTTTTCATTTCTTTGCATGTACCACAAGTTAGCCAAACTTTAAAGTTAAGGGCACCGTCCTCCAGACTACCAAGTCTGCCCAAGACTTCTGACACCAACTTTCCAAAACCACCCTCATGTTCAATAATTTGCTAGAGCAACTAACAGAACTCACTGAAAGCTATTATACTCATGGTTATGTTTATTACAGGGAAAGAAAACAAATTAGAATCAGCCAAAGAAAGGGGACAGAGTCTGGGAGGTTTCCAAATGTGTGAAGCTTCTGTTGTCCTCAGTGTACCTTATGCACTTATCATCTATGTATGACAATACCAAGAATTTTTGTCTATCCATGAAGCTCACTAGAGCTCTGGTGTCCAAGGTTTTTATTGGAGCTTCATTAGGTAGGCATGATTGATTGACTGATTGCCTGTGTAGTTCAATCAGTCTCTAAATCATACTGTTGGTCTTTCTGGATTTCCCACTGTGGCTAGCCGCCACCTTAAGGTTACTGAGTGTGACTGACCCCACCCTGAGTCACCTCATTAGCATAAACTATCTGGTGTGGTCCCAGGGGCTCACCATAAGTGACAAAGAAATTCCTATCACTCAGGAACTTCCAAGGATTTACAGGTTACCTCAGAGGAACTGGGACAAAGACCAGATCTCTCTTTGAGCAGGAAAAAAGTCTTACTACACAGCATGGTTATGTGAATAATGTCTCCTCTTCACCCCTCAAACTCTAAGCTCCAAAAGGACATGGGTCCCCTCTAGTTTTGTTCCCAGTTTTTTCCCTGGCATCTAGTATAGTGGTTGGCAAATGTTGAGAGTCTTCATAACATGGACTTGGGAGCCAGACAGTCTGAATTTGAATCGTGGCTCTTCTTTTCACTAACCAAATGATTCTGGACAAGTTACTTAACCTCTTCTTGACTAATTGACTTCATCTGTAAATTGGGGGTAAAGATAATACCCATCTCAGAGTGAGCTGCAGTGAGTATTAAATGAAAGAACATCAGTTAAGTTCTCAGAATAATGCCTGACACAGAGTAAAAGCTTGATAAATATTTGATGTTATTAAATGCTCAATAAATAATGACTGATGGAACAAGTGTCTGGCACATGAGAAGTACTTAATAAATATTTTTTTGAAAGAACAGAAAATAAGATTTTCTTCTTTAGTAAATTTTCCTATTAAGATAGTACCGGATGTATTAATTTAGACATGTCATTAATTATTCTAAAAATTATGGCTCAATAAAATGCTTAAGAAAAGTACAAGAAAAAAGTTTCAGAGTTTTTTCACCTCTTCAGCAGGCAATGCCTTCAATCATAAAGTGAGGAATTGAATTAGACAGGGTTCAAGGTCTCTTCCAACTCCAACAACATGTTATTTGTCCTTAGGAAACAAACTAGATATAACAACAGAGAAGACCATTTTACATGGAGGCATGAAACCTTTGAATGTGTAAGTTTCCATTAAAAAAAAAAAGGAACAAAGAGACTATTCCATTGATTACCAAAATTCGTCTTTAATATGTGGCAACATAGGTTTGAATTGTGGCAGTGTATTTTTATTAATTTGATGAAATTTGACTCCCTCATAAACTATACAGAAAGGTCATAGAAAATTTAATCTGTGAGAAATGGCTAGTTTTATCCTGTCATTTAAACAGACCTAATGTGAGCTTCTAGAAGGTGATTGATAATAGAATCAGTAATGTCTCCTACAAGAGATTCAACACCTTCAAATAATACTCCTAGCAATTAGAAGACTCAACTGTTTAAAAATATTTTTTAGTTACAAAGTAATGCATATACATTTAAATACAATAACCTAATGTTTTAAAATTGATTTATTATCATTAAGCAATTATTAAATTAGTTAATAATAAAAAGTAAATATGTTCCAAACACCCTACCTGCCATGTTTATTTTCCAAAGGTAGCAAATGTTAACAATTTGTTCCACATATTTCTATGCACATGCACTCAACAAAAAATATGTATATATGTACCTGTTATTAATGGTATTTGTAAAGTGTTACTTTTTCTTGCCATTTTAGTGTTACCACAGGCAGTCACCCAGTTTGAAGAGCTGGTTGGTATGGCAGAAACCCTGCTTAAGGGTGGAGGAACCATGTCTACACCTGCATCCACCCTCTGGAGAGCAACAAACAACTCCTCCCCAGATTCATTTGCTTCAACATGCAGTAACTCTAATTCTAATTCCAGTTCACCCATTTCCTTGAAGGCTGAGGAAGAGCATCATATTGATGAGAAACAGGTCAGTTGGAATACTTGCCCTGTTGTTCTTTGGAATATAGTTAAATACAAAAAGCAAAACAAGACTAGAAAAGAATTTTTGTAGGTAAGTTTAGGTCACAAGAATAATATTCCTATTGCACAAAACTATTTTCTTTGTTTTAATGAAAACAAAAACAAACACCCAGTTTAAAGGCAGACTTTTGACAAAAATGAAGCTATTAAATTATATAATTCCTAAACCAGTAACAGAAGAATACCTGTGCTTTAAGGGCTATAAAATCGCATATCATTGAGAGGTGAGTCTCAGCCTCAGCATGCTGGCTGAACACAATTCTTTTTCTGTTTTCCCAATTTCTCTTCATAAAGGAACAGAAGCTAAAAACACAAGAGTTGTTTAAGAATTGGGTATCAGCCTCAGAAAACACACTGTCAAAAGTGAGAATTCAATATTGACCAATAATCTAACATTCAGAGTATTTCAATCTTAGTGTATCAGTTCCCTATTGCTATGTAACAGATTACAACAAATTTAGTGATTTCAAATAACACAATGTATTATCTCAGAGTTCTATAGGTCAGAAGTCCTGTCAGGTCTCTCTGGACTAAAACTAAATTATTGGCAGGTGCGTTCCTTCTGGAGTCTGTTTCCTGCTCATTCAGGCTGTTGTAGATTTCAAATTCTTGTGGTTGTAGAACTGACTCCCCCATTTTCTTATATGTCTGTAAACTGAAGTTCATTCGCACTTCTAGAGGCAATTATATTCCTTGGTTCATTGTCCATTTCCACCATCTTCCAAGCCAGCAACCGCAGGTCAAGTCTGTCTGTCTGTCTGTCTGTCTGTCTGTCTGTCTGTGTCTGTCTCTCTCTCTCTCTCTCTCTCTCTCTCTCTCTCTCTCTCGTCAAATTTTACTTTTTTTTTCTGATCCACACTTCCACCTCCCTCTTCTCCTTTTAAGGATGTATGTGATTAGATTTGCCCCTCCTGGATAATCCAGGATAATCTCCCATCTCAAGGTAGTTAACTTCCATCACAACTACAAAATTATTTTTGCCCTGTGAGGTAACATATTACATGTTCTGGGAATTAGGATGTGAACTTCTTCAGAAAGCCATTATTCTGCCTACCACACTTAGTTATGAAGTGTTGTGTATGGGACTAATTCTTAAAGCACCAAATCCATGACAAGAATTTGTATAGACTCTAGAACAAATACCTCATAAATATTGAGAGGTACCTCAAAAGTAACATTTGACTCCAACCCCTGAAATGTAAAATATATGTTAAAAGTATAATACATCACCTTCAAGAATGTTGATGTTGTTTTCTGGTATGTCTGAACTCAGTAATACATTTTTCCAGATATCACTTTCTTTTTCCAATTTCAATTATTGTTTTTTTTTTTTAGTTCAAGATTGAAAAATGGCAGATTGCCCGTTGTAATAAGAGCAAGCCTCAGAAGTTTATTAACGATTTAATGCAAGTACTTTACACAAATGAGTATATGGCCACACACAGCCTGACGGGGGCAAAATCCTCTACTTCACGGGACAAAGCCGTAAAACCAGCTATGAACCAGAATGAAGTTCAAGAAATCATAGGTGATAATACGATTGCATTATCAATATAATGAATGAATTCCTATGAATTTAAAATTATGTTACAATTCAAGGTCAAGTTATTCTTTCATGGTCCTTTTCTTCAAAATTTATTTTTCTGTTAAAGAAAAATCTTGGGATAGTCTGAAGCTCTCATTAAATATGGGAAATTTTATAGAAAAACTTTTAAAATGGTTTTTAAAATAAAACTCAATTTTATATTACCCAAAAGTTTGAATTCATAAAATTCATTGCTTGAGAAAAGTAAATTTTCAGGTCAGGTGGCTTATGTCTGTAATCCTAGCCCTCTGGGAGGCTTAGCAGGGTCTGTAGGGTCACTTGAGGTCAGGAGTTTGAGACCAGTGTGAGCAAGAGTGAATCCCCATCTCTACCAAAAATAGAAAAAATTAGCTGGGCATGGTGGCACGAGCCTGTAGTCCCAGCTATTCAGGAGGCTGAGGCAAGTGGCTTGCTTGAGCCCAGGTGTTTGAGGTTGCAGTGAGCTACGATGACACACTGCACTCTACCCAGGGCAACAAAGTAAGATTTTGTCTCAAAAAAAAAAAAAAAAAAAAAAAAAAGTAAACTTTCAAAGTCTTTTAAAGTAAAATTTCAATAACAGTTTATATCTTGTTTTCTCTTTCTTATCTTGGTTAAATTCCTCCTCTTTTATTCTAGAAAAATAGAGGTTAATCCAACTATCTTATTTATGGTTAAAAAGTTAATAAGTCTCCTTAAATATAACCATCTAGATTATCCAATTAATTTTTTTGCAAACATCCAACAAATTTAGGGATTCTCTGAATCCCAGCTCTTTATATGTCATTTCTTTAGTTGGAAAAGGATCAGTCAAAAAGGATCAGTTGAGAATGAATAAAAATGAATTTATAACATTTTAGAGCAAGGAGACAGAGTTCAAAGCAAGTGGTAAGGTTGAAGTTAAGTGGTGCCACAGGAAAAAATAAATGCGTATGCTCTCAGTTTATAATGTAGACCTTCTGTTATCACTCACTTTACTTTTAAAAACCTGCCTATATATTCATCTATTTAAATATCTCATGGGTATTTGGGCTACTTTTGTAAAATGGAAACAGAATTATAATGTGAAATGTTTCACCATAGCTCATGCCTGATGATGCAAAGGCTTCATAAAGTGTTCTTGTGTGTTATTATTATTTTTTACAGGAGTAACAAAACAATTATTTCCCAATACGGATGATGTTTCTATTAGGAGAATGATAGGGCAAAAGCTAAACAACTGTACCAAGAAGCCAAATTTAAGCAAAAATCTTAACTCTCAGGATATTAAGTAGATCCTTTTGGTAAGTCTTTTAAATCTTCACAATCCTTTCAATGTAGTAAGAAAATGTTGTAATACTTCTATCTGTGGAATAGCAGTTACTCTTCTAGAGAATATCAGTGACCTGAGAAATGCTAATAGGTATTCCTGAGGGTAATGGTGGGAACTGGGAAGGGGTTTTAAATTTGGTAAATGCTGAGTTTGGTTGCATAGATTTTCCTTTCCCAGAACATCTCTGATATTTTTATATCCTTTTAATACGCTCATGTACACCAGATATCTCTAAGAAGGAAAATAAGGCCAGGTGTGGTGGCTCACGCCTGTAATCCTAGCACTCTGGGAGGCCGAGGCAGGGCGGGTGGATTGGTTGGGGTCAGGAGTTCAAAACCAGCCTGAGCAAGAGCGAGACCCTGTCTCTACTATAAATAGAAAGAAATTAATTGGCCAACTAAAAATATATAGAAAAAATTAGCCAGGCATGGTGGCACATGCCTGTAGTCCCAGCTACTTGGGAGGCTGAGGCAGGAGGATTGCTTGAGCCCAGGAGTTTGAGGTTGCTGTGAGCTAGGCTGACGCCATGGCACTCACTCTAGCCTAGGCAACAAAGTGAGACTCTGTCTCAAAAAAAAAAAAAGAAGGGAATTAAGTGTGTAGTGTTTTCCAAATGTGTTTTACTGAGGAAATTTTCTTTACAGAACTCGAGTTACCTTGAGGCTGGGAATAGAAAGGAGACAAAGAAGGGAGACATGACGATTTAGGAAGTGTTTCTCTAGAACAGAGGAGATTCAGTCCCTTGGGAAATCTCTGAGGCACATGGAGACTCAACTTTGACTGTAAACGGTGGTCTGACGTGTGTACAAACTACTGGGTGGAAGTACTGAGGGGTCTTCACCATCCTCCATGTTGCTTCTTGTCTTTAAATCCTTAAATCAGTTGTTACAGTTTAATGAGGATGTTTACTAAGAGGCTTGTATTATACTAAGAAAAAAGAACAATTTGTTTTTAGTGTGAGTTCAGAAGGAAATGCACTTTACAGTCAGGCCTTGCCTCAGGCAAAAACTATGAAGTAGAATTTTGTATCTGCTTTAGTATCTCACTGTCCTGGCCAGTTCACTTGTGCTTACCCTTCCTCTTTCTTCATTATTTTGATGGGAAATGTGTATGATTGTGTTATTAACATTTTCATTGATTAACAGAGGTATATGGGTAATACCTGAGGGTAAGGCCCACTACAGAGATCCCTTTTTTCCTTCCATTTTCTTTACTTCTATCTTTGATTTCTACTTTACCTGTTCTCTGCTTAATTCTAGCCACCTTTAAGACTATTTTACTTCTCTTCGTTTCTTCTGACCATGTTTTAAATGGGTTGTGGAACTGTAATCCTTCTCCTCCTACCCATTGCTCACCACCATCCCCCCAATCTTCCTCCAGGGTTCCTTATTTATTTTGCTGTACAACCAAGGACAGCTCTGAAGAGAGTCAACAAAGTCTCTCTTCCTAAAGAAAATACCACTTACAACAACTCCAGTGAAATTCTTTCCCTTGGCTCACACATACTGGTACATGACTTAAAGAGTTACAGAAGATAAGGATATTTGCTTCCTTTATCTCCGCCAAGTAATTATAAATTTCAGGTGACTGTGAATCTCACAGCTTTCCAGTTATAAGATAATTGCTTAACTGTGCTCTTAGAACTTTTCATTTTGACACGAGGTCACCCAGTTAGCCTGGTGTATAATGACAAAGTTCTCTTTCTAGTGTTATATTATCAGACCTCCAAGTCATATGGCTCTCTTTTGGAGTACACTATTATATTCCAGAGCACCAAAAAGCATTTTAATATTCTAACCTCTGCCTTTTTAACGTCTCAGATTATCAAGGGTAGGCACAAAACTCATCTCGGAATGTATCAGCCAGCAGGGTGTTAAAGAAATGAAAGTTAAAAGATGTTATGTAATTTTTAATTGTTCTTGACAGTAGTAGTGTTATTAAATGACCTGGCTAAGGCATTAATTAAAATCAAAACTAGGGACAGCCCTTTTACTATGAACCTGGGCCTGAGGTTTGCTTTGTATTGTCAATTGCTTAGACTAGAAATGAATATATTTTGAATCAGGAGTGGAGATTAACACTAGAATGGAAATTTTTAAAAATCAGCAGATATCTTTCATTTGAAGTATAACTAAATTCAAATTATTTCAAAAGGATAGAGAAAAAATATGCTGGGAAAGACAGGGTCACATAAAACCTAATTTGGACAAGTTTATTTGTCAGATATAGCACCATCTAGTGGAAGGATGCTATATTTTTCTCTTCTGGGTCATTCAAATCACAGGAGCCTAAAGGTGACTTGCACTTATTCAGGCAAAGCACACTTCTACCCTGCCTCACCACCAAAAGTACTCTTTGGAAAATAGCTCCCCACCCATTACTATTAACAAGGCAATATGTACTGCCAAATAATGTAGATGCCTAGAAATTCTTATGCATCCAAGAAGCCTTAGCCCAGCTAAGGCAACCCCCACCCTTGGTCCCTGTGGTAGACTGTGCTCTGTACCCAGTACTGAGCTCAGGTTGACCCTGGTGGCCTAGATCTAAAAGGGCACCCACTTCCCAGCTAAGGCTCACTCCTCTGCGGGTAACCCCTAAATTCTTTCCCTCTACTTTTTTCATCTATTCTCACTTATGCTTCTGACTGTCCTCCAGTTGCCTGTAGCTCTCATACCCTGAGACCTTGATGTTACTAATTTTCCTGGCCTTTCTCCATTTTTTTTACTTCCTTCTTGCAGGAGCTGAAGAAAAATTTATGTATAACAATTACAGAATATTAGGCTATCACCTTTGTAAATATCCCATTAAGTGATCAAACAGCCTTCTCCTGAAATTTCCAAAGCTGCCTCAGTATATATAATCTTTAACATAATATTACATATATATATATAAAATAACTTAAAGATGATCTAATACAGTGGTGCTCTAAAGGTGGGGTGGTGATTTTTGCCCCTTCCTCCCATCATGGGATATTGTTGACACAAAATTAACCATTGCACTTATCTAATGTTTTAGGGATAGTAAGTTTGGTTTTAAAGTTTGGTCTACCTTTTAATAACTATGGGAACTTTGAAAAGCTACTTGACTTGTGTGAACTTCAATTTAAACATGGATAATAATACTCTGTAACTCAGTGACAGATCCAGGATTTGTGGAACCAGAAGCTTCATAAAATTTGTAAAACCCTCTTTAAGAAGAAAATGCAAAATTATGAACACACAATCAGTTACAACTCTGTGTATTAATTTAGAAGATGAAAATAAATCATGAAAACTACATAATGTTTAAAAGTTAACGGATTTCTCAAATACCACATAATATAGTGAAAATTACATAATATTTTTATTTACAACTACAATTTTTTTTTTTTTTTTTTTTGAGACAGTGTCTGACTCTGTTGCCCAGGCTAGAATGCAGGGGTGTCACCATAGTTCACTTCAACCTCAAACTCCTGGCCTCAAGCAATCCTCCCGCCTTGGCCTCCCAAAGTGCTAGGATTATAACGTGAGCCATGGCACCCAGTCAACTCTATAATATTTTTATCCTATTTTTTTTTTTTGGTTGCATACATGTTGATTGCCTCTTTACTTTTTTTATATTCATTTATTTATTTATTTTTTGAGACAGAGTCTCGCTTTGTTGCCCAGGCTAGAGTGAGTACCATGGCATCAGCCTAGCTCACAGCAACCTCAAACTCCTGGGCTCAAGCAATCCTACTGCCTCAGCCTCCTGAGTAGCTGGGACTACAAGGCATGCGCCACCATGCCCGGCTAATTTTTTCTACATATATTAGTTGGCCAATTAATTTCTTTCTATTTTTAGTAAAGATGGGGTCTTGCTTTTGCTCAGGCTGCTTTTGAACTCCTGACCTTGAGCAATCTGTCCACTTTGGCCTCCCAGAGTGCTAGGATTACAGGCGTGAGCCACCACACCCGGCCTGATTGCCTTTTTATTTGACGACACTTTTGTAATACCCATTTCTATAGAAAAAATAGAAAAATAATTTACACTATCCTCTAGCATATTTGATGGAAAATTGCTTTTTTACTTTTTTTTTTGAGACAGAGTCTCACTTTATTGCCAGGCTAGAGTGAGTGCCGTGGCGTCAGCCTAGCTCACAGCAACCTCAAACTCCTGGGCTCAAGTGATCCTCCTGCCTCAGCCTCCCGAGTAGCTGGGACTACAGGCATGTGCCACCATGCCCGGCTAATTTTTTCTATATATATTAGTTGGCCAATTAATTTCTTTCTATTTATAGTAGAGATGGGGTCTCGCTCTTGCTCAGGCTGATCTCGAACTCCTGAGCTCAAACGATCTGCCCACCTCGGCCTCCTAGAGAGCTAGGATTACAGGCTTGAGCCACCATGCCCGGCCTCTTTTTTACTTTTTTAAAAAATATTTTACAGAGGTTTCTGTCACATTCTCAACTCTATGTTAGTAACACTATGTAATTTTTAGGATTGTTGTCAAATTTGAGAAAACTTCATTGAGTTTCTTTTATATCTGAGCTATAAGATTTCAGGGCATTTCCTCTAGATTTTTCTAGTTTGTGTGCATAGAGATGTTCATAGTAGTGTCAGATGATGTTTTACATTTCTGTAGTGTCAGTTATAATATCTCTTTTTTCATTTCTGATTGAGCTTATCTGAATCCTCTCTCTTATTTTCTTGGTTAATCTAGCCAGTGGACTATCAATTTTGCTTATCTTTTCAAACTAACAACTTTTCATTTCATCGATCCTTTGTATCAGTTGTGGTTTCAATTTCGTTTAGTTCTGCTCTGATCTTTGTTATATCTTGTTTTCAGCTAGCTTTGGATTTGGTTTGGTTTTGTTATTTTACTTCCTTGAGGTATAACATTAGATTGTTAATTTGTGACTTTTCTGCCTTTTTGATGTAGGCATTTAGCACTATATACTTTCCTCTTAGCACTGCTTATACCATATCCCAGAGATTTTGGTAATTGGTGTCACCATTGTCATTCGATTCAAAGAATTTTGATTTCCATCTTGATTTTGTCATTGCCCCAAAGATCATTCAGCAGCAGGTTATTTAATTTCTGGAAATGCACAACCTCCCATGATTGAATCAGGAAGAAAAAGAAATCCTGAACAGACAAATAATGAGTAGCAAGATTGAATCAATAATAATAAAAAAAAAAAATCCCCCAATAAAAAATATCCTAGGACCGAATGGATTCACAGCTGAATTTGACCAGACCTACAAAGAAGAATTGGCACCTATACTACTGAAACTGTTCCAAAAGGTCCAGAAGGAGAGAATCTTCCCTAACTCATTCTATGAAGCCAGTATCACCCTCATATCAAAGTAAGGAAAAGACACAACAAAAACAATATCCTTCATGAACATAAATATAAAAACCCTCAACAAAATACTAGCAAATCAAATCCAAAAGCACATCAAAAAGATAATTCACCGTGATCAAGTAGTTTTCATCCCAGGGATGTAAAGGTGGTTCAACATACGCAAACCAAAAAATGTGATTCACCACATAAATAAAATTAAAAACAAAAACCATATGAAAGAAAAAAAAATCATATGATCAGTTTCATAGATGCAAAAAAAATTTGATAAAATCCAGCACCCTTTCATAATAAATACTCACAACAAACCAGGCATAGAAGGAACATATCTCAAAATAATAAAAGCCATACATGACGAACTCACAGCCAACATCATACTTAGTGGGGAAAATTAAAAATGCTCCCCCTAAGAACCACAACAAGATAAGGGCACCCACTTTCACCATTTCTATTCAACATAGCATTGGAAGTCCTACCCAGAGCAATCAAGCAAGAGAAAGAAATAAAGGGCATTCAAATAGGAAAAGAGGAGATGAGACTATCTGTGTTTGCTGATAATATGATCTTAAGTTTAGAAAACCCTAAAGACTTCTCCAGAAGACTCCTAGAATTGATAAATTCAGTAACGTCTCAGGTTACAAAATTAATGTACACAAATCAGTAGCACTTCTCTCAATCTGAGAGTCAAATCAAGAACTCAGTAACACTTACAATAGCTGCAAATAATAATATTATTATTAGGAATATACTTAGTATACCTAAGAATAAATTAACCAAGGAAGTGAAAGATCTCTACAAGGAAAACTATAAAACACTGATGAAAGAAATTGTTGATGACAAAACAAATGGAAAAACATCCCATGCTCATGGATTAGAAGAATCAATCTTGTTAAATTGTCCATACTGCTCAAAGTGATTTATAGATTTATAGATTCAATGTCATTTTTTGCAAAATTAGAAAAATCATGGAATGGCAGTAGGCATTTCTGAGATTTTGTTAAAGCTTGACTATGATGTATTTATGTGCCTTGCAATCTCCTCCATGGTTACATTATTGCTGCCCATCTCAGTTTGTAACATCTGGCAATTCTATGGTCTTGTCTTGGTGAATTCCCTCACCAAGGGAAATGCTATTTTGAATTCTTAGTCAGAGATTTCACATACCACTGTCTCATAAGGGTCACTGGTTTCTTGCTTTGTTCATTTGAGGAAGTTATGGTTCTCTGTTTGCGGTTGCTTCTTGTGAATGTATGTCTATGTCTTTGCATTGAAGGACTATTACTTCCAGTCTTCTTGGTCTGGCTTATTTTGTTTTTTATTGGATATGTTTGCTTACAGATTCTTTGTAATTTACCACGTGATTTTCTTTCTGTTTTTCCCCCTGCTAAGTTGCTGCCTCCTTCTAGTACTAGATGGAACCTTAATCTAAGATTTGCCTCAATCTAGGAAACCTCCTATAGCAGCAGTTTTGGCACCAGGGAGTGGCTATATGGAAGAAAATTTTTTCACAGACTGGAGAGGCAGGGGCAATGATTCAAGCACATTACATTTATTGTGCAGTCAAACTTCTCTGCTAATGATAATCTGTATTTGCCGCCACTCCCCAGCGCTAGCATCACCACCTCAGATCATCAGGCATTAGGTTCTCATAAGGAGCACACAACCTAGATCCCTCATACGTGCAGTTTATAGTAGGGTTCCCACTCCTATGAGAATCTAATGCTGCTGCTGATCTGACAGAAAGGAGAGCTTACTCAGTGATGCTAGCAGTGGGGAGCGGCTGTAAATACAGATGAAGCCTTGCTTGCTCACCTGCCACTCACCTCCTGCTGTGTGACCAGGTTTCTAACAAGCCCTGGACTGATACCAGTCCCTGGCCTGGGAGCTGGGGACCACAGTCCCACAGCATGGTGCTGCTGAACAGCCACTCTGATTTGGTGTCTCCTTTTGCTGAGTTACAGACCAGAGTTTCCAGGGCTCGGAATGGTGGTCCTGTCTCCCTCATTTGTCTCTCAAATATCCTCAGGGATATTTTTCCCTTTAGGCACTCCTGATGCTTCCCACAGTTTGAGGCAGGCACAGGTGTCCTGCCAGGAAATCTAAGATGGTTAAGGAAGCTGGTTGCCCAAATTGATCTTGTTTTTTCTAGTGTAGAAACCATGAGTTGCCCAGAAATTTTACTCATGCTTGGTGCTGGAGAGATTGGGAGGAGAGGTGTCATGGATATGGAAGTCTGATTCTCTTACTGTCTGCTCAGAGTTTGTTCACTTCTCTGTGGCCCCAGGAAATGTCTCATTCCTCATATTTGAGTTCTGGGATATTGCTGGTGACAATCTTGGTGCTATATATTTGTTTTTTATTTTCTGTGGGAGGGAGTTTAGCCAGCTTGCTTCTGTGGCACCATTTTGAAATCAGAAGTTCCTGAATAAGTTGTATTTTTACACAAATTTGTAGTAAATATAAAAATAAATCATACAACTGTTATAAATTACTATAAAACCTTTAACATAAATTTTCCTATTTTTTGAAATTTGCTTTTTATAGGTATTACAGGTATCTGAAACAAAGCTCCTTCAGTTCTAAATCTAGCATTGGATTTTGTTGGAGAATCTGCAATCTTCCTGGCAATGAGCACAGAGAGACATGTGCAATGACAGGCTGTAAGACATCTGTAACATAGCGGGGCTCCCTAAGGGACCAACAAGCTTGCTGAAGAAGCTGCATGTAGATTCCACCCTAAATACCAGTGATGCATCAAACCAGAGAATTTCTCCCACCCAAATAAGCATGCAATATGGTTTTTTGGAAATTGCATTCCCTGATCCCCAAATACTTCTCTGTATAGCTAACTTAACAGGATAGTCAGAGCCTTTATCATAGCAACAAAAACTTCAACCTTTAAGATTAGTTATTGCCCTAACCAATCATTGCACATATATTATTACCAATGACTCCCCATTATTGTTTTTGGATCTTTACCGTAAGCACATGTTTGGGAAAGGAAACAGTGAAATAATCAATGTTCACAAATATGAGAGCAGAAAATTCAGCCTAAAATCTGATAGTCATGACTAACAATGTTTTAGCAATAAAATTATAGGATGATTCTGTTATCTAAAAATGTATAAAATAGGAATATAAAAAATGCTGTCAGCAAGATTTTTTTATTTTAATATGACACTATTCTACCACACACCCAAGAAACAAATAAACCCATGTTTTGGGGACTGTTAAAACAATGTGTCAGTTTTCAGAATATTCTTTTTGTTTGTTTACCAGACATGTTTTAACTTTTTATTGCCCAAAGTACGTTAACTACAGATGTGTAATATAAAACATCAACATCCCCTAAAACATCCTATACATGATACAACATCATGTATATTTGGTTAATTATATTGCTACACTGCTTAGTTTTAACTGGTTTGTTTTCATTGTAGCGGAAGAAGAATGTATTTAAAAAAATCATATGGGTTTGATAATCACACACACATACACACACACAAATCATTTTGGAAAATGACTGAAGATAAAACAGTCTTTAACCCAAGGCTTCCTGCATAAAAGTTGTCACACATGACAACTCTACAATGGGAAGCCATGCTTCTTCAGTGCACAAAGTCATGTTTAAACTTGGAAAAGAGAATGCTACAATAGTTACAAAGTTCAGTATCCTAGACCTAAGGAACATTCCATAAATGTTGCTTGATAACAATGTGGTTGTCTAAAATAAATGTTCTTAAGGAAATAACTCATGTAACATTTGCTACTTAAACATAAATAAATCCCACTGAAAAGATAAAAGGCATTTTCTTGTTTCTTTATTAATGTATAGAATTCAGGGGAAAATTTTTTTGAAGATGATGGCTTCTTCACCTACATATTGGAATATTATTATCATAATTTGACTATTTGGCTCTAGGTTATTTTTCCTATAAAGTGTCATGCTACATGGGATAGATAATGTTCAGGAAGGTAAATAAATTTAATATTTTTATTTAAAATGGATAATCTTACTAAGATGTTGCTTTTAAGAAACCCTACTAGATACTATAGGTTGTCTACTATTTATATTAATAAAAAGGTAATAGCCTTTGCAAAACATAACAGTATTATTCAACTGGAACTTGTATGGTCTTTCTTTAAAGTATTTTGAACTATGTTGATATCTTTATAGATAATAAACATATTTTTGATTCATCTTTGTATATTGGTCTAAATGAGTTAGAAAATAAGAAAACTAATAAAACCAAATAGAGTGTCCAGAAAGCAGTTCACATACATGTAAGCGTATACATACACATATTTTATGTATTCACATATATAAGACTTTAGAATATAATTAAAACAGAATCCTTAATAAGTAGGGAAAGGAAGGTTTATTCAGATTAACTGAATCTGATGCTGTGACAAGTGGTAGCTGGAAAAAATTGTTACATTCCTATTTCAAACCATGTTACATAAAGAATTTCAGATTAATAAAAACTAAAAAATGGACTCAGATAAAAACATTTAAATACGTTAATATTTTTATATTCTTGGAATGGGAAGGACATTCTTAATCCAAAGGTAGTCCAGCAAAAGTGCTAAAAAAATGACTTCCTGCATGTGTGTTCTGTGGTTTTCCTGCATGGATGTAATCATTTCATTAAGCATTTTACCCCATGGTGGATGTGCGCTCAGCATTATCATCAGTTCTGCAATGACATTTTTCTTGTGAATGTTTTTCATGCATTCATCAATTTTGCAGCTCTTTCTCACATTTTTTTTCTTGTAAAATCTTGTATTGATACTGTACCATAGCTTTTCTTGAACATCTATTTTTTAATGACATGCAGTTTCCTGGACCAGCAATTTGCAGGTGGATTCTCAGGTGGTGGGGGTACTGGGGATTTCCTTCCAGGCTTCGAATCTTTCAAAAGCCTCTTTTTGCTGCCACAGAGACCACTGATTCTGGTGGGTATGGCTTTTCTGGGAAGTGTTTTTGTGTGTAGCCCTGCTTCCCCTGGTTCTCTGATCCAAGCTGAATCTGGAAGGGATTTTGTCACCAGTTCTGCATTTCCCAGGCCCTTCAGCAGTTGCAAACAAAGGCCAGAATCCCTGTACTTCCAGGTGAGCCTTTTTAACCTTCAAGCACTATATTTTTTGTGCACCTTTCTGCAATGTGCTGCTAAGAGCCCTCTAGGTACTCTGTGTCTTTTCTCTCTGCATCCCAACCTTGTGACTTCTGCTGAAACTCAGCTTGTGACAGCCCTGTGCTTACTCAGTTGCTAGATTTGTTAAATATTTTGCATTTCTGGATGAGTTCTTCCTTTTCAGGAAGTATGATGTTCTCTGAGACCTACCACTCATGAGGCACTTTGACATTCCCTTTGCATTTCCTGCCCAATTTAACTCCTTTTAGCAACTTTAAAAAAGTCCTTGGATTCTGCAGACTTTCTGTCACTTACTTTAAATAGTGTTTTATTGTTGTTATTGTTGTCATTCTGTTTTTATTTCTCCTTCTTGTTTTTTTTTTATTTTCTTAGAGGAAGAAAAAGGTAAGTCAGTCTACTGACATATTCGTATGTGAGAGGTAGATCCAGTGTTGCTACCGCAGGATTGCTGGATAAAATATGGATGCCCAGTTAAATTTGAATGTGATGAAATGTGAATATTTTTAGTATAAGTATATCCCATGTAATATTTGGGATATACTTACACTAAATAATTATTCATACACATGAAATTCAAATTTAACTAAGTATTGTGTATTTTTATTTGCTAAATCTGGCAACCCTATGCTACCATTAAGCCTAATGCCATTCTAATTATCATTCTGTTATTCAGAATGTTTACCCATTTTCCCTGAGGCTCTGGTAATTTTCTCTTTCCTTAATATACTAGAATTTGATGAAAATGTGTTTTGTTGTGTATCCATTTTTATTCATTGTGCTGGACACATGATAGGACCTTTCAAACTAGATACCTGTATCCTTTAATTATGGGGATAGATATAGATATAGATCTATTTGCAGTACTCCAATTAATTTATAAACTTAATTATCATATATTCATCACCTAAGTCTCTTTGCAATTTTGTTTGTTTTTTTAAGACAAGGTCTTGCTCTGTTGCCTATGCTAGAGTGCAGTGGCATCATCATAGCTCACTGCAACCTCAAACTCTTCGGCTCAAGTTATCCTCCTGCCTCAGCCTCCCAAGTAGCTTGGACTATAGGCATGCACCACCAAGCTTAGCTAATTTTTCTATTTTTGGTAGAGACCGAGTTTTGCCATGTTGCTCAGGCTGGTCTCTGTCTCCTGGCCTTAAGCAATCCTCCTGCCTCAGCCTCCCAAAGTGCTGGGATTAATAGGTGTGAGCCATCATGCCTAGCCTCCTCACAGTTTTAATCTCCTTACTTCTTTCTTTTTTCTGCTTTCTGCAAGATTTTCTTTGTTATATATCCTCAAAACAATCTATTAAACTTTTAATTTCAATCATCAAAATTCTAAGAGTTACTTTTTGTTCACACATTATTCTTTTTTCACAAAATTATAGGCTGATATTAATATGTGCATGTTGTATTGCCATAGACTGATTGTTTGTGTCCCACCCCTCACCACAAATTTATATGTTGAAACTTAATCCCTAATGTGAGGGTATTTGGACATGGAGCCTTTGGGAGGTAATTAGGTCATGAGGGCAGAATAGAATTAGTGGCCTTAAAAAAGAGGCCCCAGAGAGATCGGATCCCTCGCCCCTTCTGCCAAGTAAAGACACAGCAAATAGATGGCTGTCTGTGTGAACTAGGAAGAAGACCCTCGCCAGACCTTAAATTTGCTGGCACCTTCATCTTGGACTTCCCAGACCCCTCCAGAACTGAGAAAGATAAATTTCTGTCATTTATAAGCCATCTAGTCTATGGTATTCTCTTATAATAGCCCAAGCTGACTAAGATAACTATCTTTATCTCTCTGAAAATTTTAATTACTATTGTCCTGGATTAGGCTTTGGCTTAAGGGAATGTTGTGCCGGTTTGATCTTCTATCCAGACCACTATAGGTTTCTCTACATCAGCAATAAGGCTGTTACACTTTTTTATCATTCACATGTTCCCTGGTGTGGCACTTTTAATTTCCTTCCAGAACTTTCGCTTTGCATTCACAACTTAGCTGTTTGGTGCAAGAGGCCTAACTTATGCTTTAAAGTGAGAGATGTGCAACTTTTCCTTTCACTTTAACACTTAGAGGGTATTGGAGGGTTAATTTCAATGTTGTTGCCTCTCAGGGGATAGAGAAGCCCAAGGAGAGGGGGAGAGACAGGGAACGTGGGGCAGTCAGAGCACATTTATCAATTAAGTTTGCTGTTTTACAGGAGCATGGTTTATGGAGCCTCAAAATACTATCAATAGTAATGTCAGAGATTACTGACCATAGATTGCCATAACAGATATGGCAACATTGAAAAGTTTGAAATATCATGCGAATTGCCAAAATGTGACAGAGAGACATGGAGTAAGCATATGGTGGTGGGAAATGGTGCTTGGCCGTTGGACTTGCTTGGTGGAGAGTTGCCACAAACCTTCAATTTGCAAAATATGAGATATCTGTGAAGCACATAAAGTGAAGCACAATAACATGAGATATGCCTCTACTAAAAAATGCTCAGGTAATTTTTAAAGTCTATATTACAAATCTTCCCAGCCAAAATAGACCAGAAACTGATTCATTCTTATAAACAAATGTTAAGGAGAAGCCAATGGAGACTTAAAAGATCATCTAGTAATATTTTTTAGGCAATATTCTAGAGGAGATCTAAGTACAGATATCTGCACAGCATGTCCACCTACTTTGTAAATGAATTTAAATGTGAAATTTGAAATTAACTGTGTAAACAAAAGATTGTGTGGCAGATTACCCCTTGATCTAAGCTACAACCACCTCAGAATCCTCTGTAAATGTCCTAGAGAAGGAAGGGGCTAAATTCAGAATACATTAATGGCTGTGCAACAGCTCGGTGCTAGTGAGCTCACTATTACTCAGATCTTGGTTTCTAAATACCATTTCGAACTAAAACTAAATGGTTGATTTCAGCGCTGTAGCAAAGAAAGGCGCAAGATGTGTCTGGAACATTTTGTTATGCCAGAAAGTAAGAAACTGTTCAAAAACCCTAACCTTAACCCTGGCTCAGTCTACTCCTAGACTGCTGGGAGAAGGGCAAGAACCTGGGGGAGAGACCCTCTCTAAGACACACCAATAGAGAAGACCTAAAGTTGAGGCTGGAGTAGACACTGAGATAAACCCTCTAGGAATCCAGCCCCCACCCTAAGCACAAGGTAAGGAATCTGAAGCCTGATATCCACTGAGGAAGGAGCATGACAAAAATATATTTCACACCTTGCCCACCTCCTAATTAGATTGGCTCAACCGCACACACTGAAGACCCGCCAGAATGAAAGTACCCATTTCCAGGCAGAACAACCATTTAACTGAGATTACTGCTTCAGATAAAGATGAAATAATGGAGACTTGATTTACCCTCCCACCTGAAACAACTAAAACACTGTATAAAACATATGAAATAACAGCTTTCAAGATATTACATATCAAATATTGAAGGACAGTGATTCCTGGAAGACAGAAAACCTTACAACTGCCCATGCTTTCTGTTTAGAGAAAGCTTTGAGGCCTAGAAGTAGGGAGATGAACCTAGGAAGCGCCTGTTGGTATCCCTGAATGGAGAAGATGAACCTGGGAGTCCAGGAAAGCTGAGGGAGCTAGAGCACACAGAGAAGACCGCCAGAGAGGTGAGTGTCACACGGAGAAACAACTCCAGAGATCTGCAGAGGGTCCCCCTGGAGTACTCAGTTGATTCTGATCGGCACATGTATGGGAGAAAAATACCCAAGCGAGCGCAAACACTGCCCAGATTTCAGAAAATAATTGCCTACCAGATAATTCCTGCTGAAAGCTGCAAGTGCAGAAAAGCATACATGGCTTGGAGTCCTTCACACCCCTTCATTGTTAGCTGCCTGAATCACATCAGACTTTCCCCTGCCTCTTGGAGATACAGCACTGCTGTTGATTTTTTGTGTTTGGCTTTCTGGACTATTTGTAGTCTGACAGTGTGTACCTTTCATAGCAGAAGTTACTCAACAATGAGCTAATACCATGACTCTACTTCCCTTACTTTTCCATGTTACACACTCCTGAGTAGTTTGACTGTTGTCCCCATAATGGGGTGTTCCCATAATGAGATTATCTTTACTGGGTTGCTTCTGGGAATGATCAACATGGCCTAGCTGCTGGCACCCCCTTTTCTTTCTTTGGGATGCCACTCCGTCTTTCTTTCCTCCCTCCCTCTCTCTCTCTCTCTCTCTCTCCTCTAAAAAGGATTAAATAAACTTTTTACTTTTATATATCTCAATTTCTGCATCTTTCTCCACCTGTGCCATGAGCACCTACAAGGCTTTTCCACCCTAACAAAAAGATCTTAGCAGACACTACCAATGGAGATATGCAATGGCAAATCAACACACAAAATGATGCTCAACATTATTAGGTTAATGCAAATTAAAATCATAATGAGGCATCACTACAAACTTCTTTGAGTATCTAAAATGAAAAAGACTTTCCCTGAAATAATTACAGAATCAAAGGGTGTGAGCACATTTGGGCTTTAGCCATATAATGCTTATTTGTTTTCTAAGAGCTTCACTGAATAACTCTTACCTGCAACTAATGAAAGTAAATGTTCCACTGCCCTCTCACCAGCACATTAGGAAAATATTTTAAACACAAGTTTCTCCTAGACATTTAAGGGATTTAGACGTAGTTAATTACCATGAAGCTTTGGGGGGCTCATTTTGGCAAGTACCTCTTGTTTTCTAGTTTCATCTACAAGTATTTTTGCTGGTCTAAATGTGAACATAGCATGTGACTTCTTTTGTTTGTAGCTAGTATTGAATTAACCTGTTCTATTTTTTGCATTTCCACAAAGTGCACTAAACCTCCAATTGCTTTTCTACCAACTAAATTTGAGAAAAACAGTCCTCAGAGTGAGAAAGTAATTATTTACTGGGGCATTTATCACAGGCTCAAATAACAGATAAAGATAAAGCCAGCTGCAAAATTAACAAAAGACAATATTTCTCCCAAAGAAATACTGCACATGTAAAGATGATTTTAGGTAACTATCGCTTTCTTACTGAGAAACTTCCTTCTCTAAAATCACAGACTATCAGAAACTTAGAGAATGTATCAGTAAGAATGAAATAACTTTCTTTTGGCTGGAGAAGCTATCACTTTGACATAGAGACTCAGTTTCATATTCCGACCCTAGTGCTAGTGCACAGATAGCTACACATAAGGAAAGCCTTTCTGAAGGCGACGTTCCTGTATCTGTATTAACTTGGTAGTTCTCAGCAAGATCCTGGGTCCATTATGCAGTTCATACGTGACACTGAACCCTTTACACATAGCCCTAATTGACCCACGTATGCAGTTCATACGTGACACTGAACCCTTTACACATAGCCCTAATCTGTGAAACCATTGCTTCAGTTAAATTTCACCTAAATTTTTACCTTTCCTTAAAAAGTAGCCGGGTGTGGTGGCAGGCACTTGTAGTCCCGGGTACTTGAGAGACTGAGGCAGGAGGATTGCTTGAGCCCAGAGTTTGAGGTTGCAGTGAACTACGATGAGCCATTGCACTTTACCAGGGGTGATGCAGCCAGACTCTGCCACAAAAGCAAAACAAAACAAACACAAACAAAAAAACTTATAATAACTATTCTTTCCTTTATATGGTGAGATGCCTCCAAAGTTCCCTGCTGTGTGATCTTGTCATTGTAGGTCAGGGACAGAATGATAAAGGTGAGTTTCTAGGACTACAGATCTGCCAACTAAAGGTGGTCTTAGGCTGATACAGTTTTTAAAAAAAGGCCTTTAAAAGAATGTTCTCAATTAAAATGTTTTCATAAATTGCATCTGTTTGCAATCATTTGCGTATAAATACTGAACAGCAAAATGTGGGCCATAATTTTGGTAAGGCAATATCTGAGCAAACCACAAAAAAAGCATTTTAACATCACTGTTCTATAGAGCAATATCTGGGTGTAGAAAGAGAGAGAAAGGACAACTCGCCTATTTCAGTAGAGCAATGGCCAAGAGGGACGCATGCGTTGTAGCTCAGAGCCCCGCTTCCCCTCGAACTACCCGGGGCGGTCTCGAGGCCGACCAGAACTACAATTCCCAGCATGCTGAGCGGCGCAGAGACTGGAGGCGGGGAGGGAGAGAAAGGGGCTCGGGGGATCCTGGGCCAGTGAGGACAGCTTTTCCTTTTGAAGTGGTTTTGCACCTAGTTCTGCCTGAGTCGTCGGTTCCTCAGCGGTCACGCAGGAGCGGGAGGAGTCGTCGTGGCGGCGACGGCGACCCGGGACAGCAGCGACGGCGGCGGAGACGGCAGGAGCGGTGGTGCTGTCAGTTAGGCCGTCGGAGAAATGGGAGACCCGGGGCCGGAGGTGAGCGGCCGGGCGTGGGGCCTGGCGTCCTCAGGGTCGAGCCGCGGAGGGTTTTGTGTTTTCCGCGGTCTGAGGCCTAGTGCTCGGCCGCGGGCTCGGGGCGATACGTCTCGGGCGTCTGGGGCCGAGCCCGGCTTTCGGGCCTGGTGCGTGTCTGCGCGGGGAACCGGCGGCAACAATGGCCGCCCGGCCGTCCGCGACCCCTGCGCGGGCCCCGGCGCTCGGCGCTGCCGCTGCGCTGGCGGTGGGAGCGACATTTTAAGACGGGATCGCCCTTCGGTGATGAGCTCGCACCCCGCCTTCCGGAGGAGGCAGGGGATTCTGAGAGGCTGTGACTCGTTTTGAACGTTCGGTCTCTGCAGCTCCGCGTACGCCGTGGCGAAATCGGGCTCCATCGAGTCGCGTTCTGAGTGGGGTTCGCGTGGAATTGCGCTCGGGTAGTTTTCCTCGAGAGCCTTTGTTTTCATCGCTCCTTTTGGGAGAAAAAAAAAAAATCTGTTCCTACAAGTACGTGGCTTAATAGATAAGCATGTTTTGGCTTATTTTTATAGATAATAGAATCTGTCCCTCCAGCTGGGCCTGAGGCATCTGAATCAACCACGGATGAAAACGAAGATGACATTCAGTTTGTTAGTGTAAGTAGCAACTGATGATCGGTTTTTCCCTGAGTGAAAGACTGTGGTAAGCCATTATGTAATTATACCACACCTGGTCATTCGTCATTCAACAAATATTTGTGAATGTCTGATATATACTAGACACTGTGGAGCATGGGATTGGGAAATCTACCCAAAAAACGTATCTGAGCCGCCGCCATAGCCATCACAAAGAGATTGGCCACACGTAGGTGTGGTGCATGTAATCAGGCGTCTCAGGCCTTCATTTAGAGCCATTTTATGCTTAAAATTGTGGTCTCAGACTCTGTTTTGAAGTGGGGCAAGTGTGTCTTCTAACAGGTGACACGGAGGAAAGGGCTGCTTTTGATAAGGAAGGAGGTAGGAAACAAGGGTTGCAAGAGCTCAAAATCTTAGCATTATGTTGCTTCACAAGATGAAGGCAAATAGCATGAAGACTTCACTAAACTGTGGGATGATTACGATTTAGGCATAGTACAACAGTTGATGCTCTTAATGAAGAATCCTGCATCCCGAGGAACGTGCTATATTTTTCTGTTTATTCCCTGCATTACTAAGTGTAAACAGGCAGGTTCCTGGGCCCCACTCCAGACCTACTGAACCAGAATTTCTGTGTGGGGCCTAGGAATCTTCATTTTGGAACAAATGTAGATACATATGGATCTGTAAACACAATTTGTAGAGCATTGGTTATGAAAGTATAACTGGTAAAGTTTTAGAAAAGCTCTGCTTAAAGTGGTATCTTTGCTAACTAGAGAATACTTCTGCCCCAAACTACTCTTTCAAAATCATGTAGTTAGTTGCAGTTTGACATTAAAACTGTATATGTTTTTTTAAGTGTCCATGTGGTGTGTATCTGTGGTTGTTTTGGGGCAACTATGTAAAACTGATTAAACAATGTCATAACCAGCATTAGGGCTTTCTTGGTGATCCATTGTTGTATGGTGTTTTAGTAGGTTTGTGTAATGTCCTTCACGAGATTTTCTTGGCTTCTTCCCCACTGCCAGTGTATATTGTACTTGTTTTTAACTTTTAACCATGTGGGGTAGATGGTGGGGTTGGATTGTATCCTCCTCCTTTCTTCACTGTGGATTGAGTATGTTTGATAAAAGGATTCTATAGCTCTTTAGGACAAGTACTTCAGGTTCTTCCTGAAGCTTTGTATGTTTGTGACTGGTATTTTTATTGATTATGTTCGGTGAAAATGAAAGGAATGACACACTTTATGAAGAATCCTCCTTACTCAGAAACAGATGGAATCTCTAATGTTTGAAAAATCAATGTTTGTTTTGTTGAATGGAGAATTGCAGTGTAGCTTGTGACTAGTAAATATAGGCTTGTGTTCAGCTGAGATTTAAAAGTAGTCTTCTAATTTAAATTTTATTTTAAATGTGGAGAATCGGTTCTGTCTTTGCATCAAGAATAAGGAATGGGCCTGGCAGAATGGCTCATGCTTGTAATCCTAGCACTCTGCGAGGCCAAGACAGAAGGATTGGTTGAGCTCAGGAGTTCAAGACCAGCCTGAGGAAGAGCGAGACCCTGTCTCTACTATAAATAGAAAGAAATTAGCCAAACTACTAAAAATAGAAAAAATTAGCCAGGCACAGTGGTGCCTACCTGGAGTCCTAGCTACTTGGGAGGCTGAGGCAGGAGGATCGCTTGAGACCAAGAGTTTGAGGTTGCTGTGAGCTAGGCTGACGCAAGGGCACTCTAGCCCAGGCAACAGAGTGAGACTCTGTCTCAAAAAAATAAAAGAAAAGAAAAGAAAGAATAAGGAATGTATCATCAATATATATTCAACTTGATACAACCTCTCATATTTATCCCTATTTCCAAATAAAGATTCAAAGATTTGACAGTTCGGAATAGAGAACTGAACTATATGCTTTAAGTACAATCACAATACTAATAGAAACCTGTTAAAAATTTTCCCTTTACCTTTTGGTAGTACCACTTAGATGACAATTAAAGGTAGCTTAATTCTATTTTAAAATACATTCAGAGGCAGTCTTCTCTCTTTAACCTAGTCCTATTGGTCAACTCCTCCAAGTAATGCTTAGGCAGTACAAATGAAAAGCAGTTCTATTCTTGACTTCTTCAGATGCAAAAAGAGCATTATGATATCACTTTTTGATTCATTTTGGCTTGGATATCTTAGCTCTTATTAATCTAATTTTCCTACCTTTAATCCACATGGTGGCATAGCAGTTACTTTGTGGTTTGCAAAATACAGAGCCTGAAACTAAACACAGTATGCTGAAGTAAAGCAATGGTATAGATGTGGAGGTGCTAAAATGAGCCCTTTTGTTTAAATTTTATTGAAATATAACATAGAAGTACACAATTCAAAAGTGTATTATTTAATTGATTTTTGCAAAGTCAATCATTTGTGTAAACAGCACCCAAATCAAGAAACAGAATGTTACCTTAAGAAAAACTTTTCATTTACGTCGGTTACTCACATTTTCTGTTTAGTTTTGTAAAATGAGCCTTTATTCAACTATTATCTTTATGTCTTTATTTGAAACTACAGATATTTTATCTGATTTACTTCTAAAAAGCTATTTTAGCTAATAGCTGATGATGTGATTGTTTAAAAAATCTTCTGAGGGAACCTATCATAATCTTGATAATACAGGAGAGCCAAGGTTATTGATATGATGTGGAATCATTGAAAATGTGGTAATAGTCAAGGGAGTCAAGATAGAATGTCCTATAACTTCAGGAGCACATAAGTGGAGTATTAATACTGTAGCTGCAGTAGAAGGAAGTCAGACAAAAATGAGAGTCTCTTTTGGTTGGATATCCTGGGGCTCTAATTTGTTCACTAAATTAAAATAATGTTGAGGCTCATAATATAAAATGCCATAAGTTAAGGACCTCAGAGCTACTAAGATTCATTGGAAATATATCCTACTCTTAAGTATCAGTATTTTGGTGTGGATGATGAGATAGGAGATGAGAAGTATGTAAATAGTTCTTGTAGATAGTAGAAAGTTTTTTTATAAAAAGTATATAGTATTATAAAAAAAGGACATAAGACTTGCAGTTTATCACTCTGCTGTAAGTGGTAGTATTTGTATGTGTTTAAAAGGGCATTTTGAGTAGCAGAAACTTCCTTGTTTCAAAGTGTTTCACAGTGGGAAAGCAGAGTGGGTTACATGTAGTTCTGGAAGATAAGGTTCTTTAAATGGGAGAGGGAAGGATGCGGTATAGATCTTTAATGTTGGACTAAATTTGAACCATAAATTAGGCAATTGGGAACCATTTGAAATTTTTGAGCTGGGCAGGACCACAGAAGTAAACTATGTCCCTAGCTTCCCTAGATAGGAAAAGACATGAGTTATTTAGGGGTTTAGATTAGGTTTTTGTATTTATGTTCAAATCTTATTCTTTGTTTTAGAGAGTTCTTTGTAGTAAACTACTTTTTTTAATAGACCCCATTTGGTGTACTAATATCTCTTTCTAATTCATAGGAAATTGGTGTTTTGGCTTTGAGAATTAGTTTTCTAAATAACAGGAATGAAAGCTTTTTATTTCATTAAAAATTTGTTTTTTAAACTTAGAATATCAATTCAGTTGTGTTCTTAAGCTGTCTTGCCGTGCTTGTGCATGTGCTGCTGCCCCTAAATTGTGGCATTGGGAGTGGAATCTTTGATTTTTTTGTTTTTGGTACAAGAAGGGAGGATAATGATCTTTTACTAGTTGATAGATAGAGCAAATTCAAATAAAATCCCACATGTAATTGTAATTGGAGGACTGTGTGCATTTATATTTGTTAAAGATATGTTTTTTGATTTTTCTTTATTTGTATTATGTAAACATTACTTCTTTTGAGGATTTGGTAACTTATTTTTGGTCAGCATTAAGAAATATTCATTTGATCACAGGTACTAGCAACAAAAAAATGAAAAAGAAGTTAGAAGAAATAAAAATATTAAAAATTAAAAATATATATATTTAGAAGTGAGGGCAGTGGCAGGCAGTCCTTTTTCTCTTATGGAAGGAAGAGAAAATGTGTTATCTCATAAACTTAGGTAATAATCATTGATTTGAAAATCAATGATTTAGTATTTATACTTTTAACTACCTCAGAATTATAGTGACCACATAGCCAATTATGTGTTTAGACACCCAAGTGCATCTCATTCAGTTTTTTCATCTGTTAAATGGGAAAATAGTAATATTAATAATTCGTATCTTACCTTATAAAGCGATTGTGGGAATTAAATGAAATAATGTACATGAAAAGCTCAGCACAATGAATGGTACAGGGCTCAAGTAAATGTTATCGTTTAGTAGTAAAATAAGTGGTGTTCTAAATGTTTTCATTCCTTAAATTCATTATAGTGAAAGTTTTTTCATATCCATTGTGAAAATCAGCTAAAGTGCACACTACTAATCTTTCCTTCAGCCACATCTCTTCTTCTGTGTTCCTTTCTCTTCATTTTCAACATACTAGATTTCCTGAAAGAATAATCTTTGCTAATGGCTTTTCAATAAGTAATCTTTGAATAAGTAATCTTTTCCTTTGAGGTACTTATCTTTTCTTATTTTTCCACTCAGTCTATTTGCCTTTTTGGTGATCTCTAACATGGCTCCCCTTCTCATTCTACCACTCTATCACTTATAACTCAGTAATTATTTCTGGAGTGAATGAATAAATATTCTAAATGACTTTTGCTTTTTCTCTGTTTTGGATTTTCTATCCCGATTCTTTTTTATTCTCAGTATATATTGTGGAGTTTTTCTTTTGTAGTTCAAAAATGGTCGCCTATCAGTCTGTTGATTTACCACAGTAGTAAATTTTTGATAGTCTTGTCTCATCTATCCATATTCCTGCCCTTTCTGCTATTTCTGCAGCTACTTTTTAATCCTATTTGTGACTGTTTTCCTTATCATTCTGCTTTTCCTGCCCATTTTCCTTGTTCCCTTGTGTCCTGTCATCTTCCTTGTCTCCCTCTTTACCTACTCTCTGTTTATGGGAACTCTGCCCTGCCTCTGTGTATTTCCGGCTACCTGAAGGTTTTCTTGGTTTTTTATTTCTCTGGGCCTATAATAGAGGTTCCTTCATGCACATTTCTTTTTTTTTTTTTTTTTTTGAGACAGAGTCTCACTTTATTGCCCAGGCTAGAGTGCCGTGGCGTCAGCCTAGCTCACAGCAACCTCAAACTCCTGGGCTCAAGCAATCCTGCTGCCTCAGCCTCCCAAGCAACTGGGACTACAGGCATGCGCCACCATGCCCGGCTAATTTTTTTCTATATATATTAGTTGGCCAATTAATTTCTTTCCGTTTATAGTAGAGATGGGGTCTCGCTCTTGCTCAGGCTGGTCTTGAACTCCTGAGCTCAAACGATCCGCCCACCTCGGCCTCCCAGAGAGCTAGGATTACAGGCTTGAGCCACCGCGCCCGGCCCATGCACATTTCTTGAAGAGAGTAAACCAAGGTGATTATATCAGTGTGGAAAACTGTTACATTTTTATTTCCTTTAACATTCTTCTTGGGCCGAACATAGGATTTTGACAATCTTAATATAGGGGTAGGTTTTATTCTTAATTTACTTCCATCTTTACAGCTTGAACAAAAGTCCTGATACCTTTATTACAGATCCCTGCCCAGAAGTTTTGCCCTCTGGTTTTATCTTGGTGTCTAGATCACTACCCCTACAAGATAGCAATTTCCTGGTTGGACAGAAGTCATAGCCCAGGGGGAAAAGGTGGTTATCTTTTAGAGTGGGTGGCTCTTTCTAGGGAAAAGGTGATCATTAATTAGGTCTTAGCTTTTGTCCCTTAGAGTCAACTTTCCCCATCCTAAGAAATCTTTCCTTCAGCCACATCTCTTCTCCTGTGTTCCTTTCTCTTCATTTTCAACATACTATATTTCCTAAAAGAATAATCTTTGCTAATGGCCTTTTCAGCCTCATTCTCCACTTAATTTTTTAGAGCCTGGCTTCCGTGCTCACTATTTTCTTGAAAATTGCTCTCTCAAAGGCATCCTAAAATGTCTGGTTGCCAAATTCAGTAGCATTTTCTTAGTGCTCAGTGTTTTTGGTCACATTTGGCATTGACAGCTTTTAGTTTCAATTTAGTCCTAAAGTTTCGTAGTCATCTAGGGGGAGCAGCTCCCAAATCTGTATTTCCAGGTATGTTCATACTCCCAGATTACAGGCCTGCATTTCCAGCTGTCTGCCAGATACCTACTGTGTACTACTGATGCTTAAGCTCATTATCTCCAAAAGAATATCAGCTTTGTTTCTGTATTCCAAATGTATACTAATGGTATTAGTATTCCTCTAGTCACCCTGAGTTTCAAACCTCTGAGAGGCCAGGCGCGGTGGCTCACGCCTGTAATGCTAGCTCTCTGGGAGGCCGAGGTGGGCGGATTGCTCAAGGTCAGGAGTTTGAAACCAGCCTGAGCAAGAGTGAGACCCCGTCTCTACTATAAATAGAAAGAAATTAATTGGCCAACTAATATATATAGAAAAAAAAAATTAGCCGGGCATGGTGGCACATGCCTGTAGTCCCAGCTACTTGGAAGGCTGAGGCAGAAGGATTGCTTGAACCCAGGAGTTTGAGGTTGCTGTGAGCTAGGCTGACACCACCGCATTCACTCTAGCCCGGGCAACAAAGTGAGACTCTGTCTCAAAAAAAAAAAAAAACCTCTGAAACCAGTGTAGGTCCTTGGTTTTGTTGTTTTTTAATATCCAGTTTTTTAGTTTTCCATTTTGCCCATATTGTCTTGTGTATATATTACCGGAGTCGTCTTGCCATCACCACTATTAGTTCTTCATTATTATGTGTCTGTGTTGATTAGTTATCTAACTTTCCCCATTTTCCATAGTCTTCTGTGTGATTAGTCTTGTAGAAGCACAGCTCTCATAATGTTGTTTTTATCTTAGTATTATTTATTGATTTGTTTTTTCCTGTTGAATAAAATCTGGGCTTTTAAGCCTGGCATTCAAGGCCTGGTTTATGAGGAAATCAGCATGGATGGATCGAAAGAAAGAATGGAGAAGATTATTGACTCCGTAGGGGTGGGCGATGAAGCCAAACTATTAGAGAACTCTATGTTTTGAGCTTGGATATTGTAACAGACTGTTGATACCCGTCCGAGCTGAAAAGAATTGGGTAATAAAATCTGTGTCCTTGTAGCACTGTTCCTGTATTAATTTGCCTTTCCTAAGCAATTGATGTGGCCCTAGTACTCTACAGGGGTTAAGGTCTCTTTTAGGCCTTATCATTTCTTATTTCTGAATTTTTTTTTTTCTGGTTATTTTCCATAAGCCTTTGTCTTCAGGGAAATTCTTGCCAGTCTCAACCAAAAAAAATAGGAATTGCTTTAAATGTTAGTTTGGTTTGAATAAATGTTCATGACTTGTAAGTTTGCTCCATTCTTTTATAGGAAGGACCATTAAGACCTGTTCTTGAATACATTGATCTGGTCAGCAGTGATGATGAAGAGCCTAGCACCTCTCATAGTGATGTAAGTACATTACATTTGATTTGCATTTCTTGTGTTGGTTAATAGGTACTCTATTAAGAGAGTTATCAAATCAATGATGACTGTGTTTAGGAGCTGTAGTGCTTTAGACAATGGCACATTTCTGTTAGAATTGGCTATAATAGATAGTCCATGCAGTCCTTTGTCCAGAACATCTCCTACTTCTAATTTTGTTCCTCTTCTTTGAGAATGTAAAGATAACATGACTCTGGGACCTTTTAAGCCTTAAAGGTGATATCTGATAACAGGGAAATGGAATAAAAACTGCAGGCTTTTTGGCTCCTCTTTTTGTTTTTCCTTTCCTATACTCTCCTCAGGTACCCTATAGAACTGGTTCCTTTTCATCCAGAACCATGTGGCCACAGAAAATTTGTTTTATCTTGGAAGAAATGATACGTAATGATCCTTTAGGAAATGGAATGTGGGGAAGGGTTTATAGGTGATGTATTACTTCAGTCATCATCCTTTTAACCTCCTTTTTCACCCCACATATTTGGAGTTATTTATCTCACCTTACTGGTTGTAGATTTGACCCTTAAACCAGTATTTACCTTACTCTGAGAATCGAACTAGTTGAGCCCTTTGTAGTAATCTTCCTTCTCATTTTGTCTTGCCTTAGCCCAAACTTCTATTGATGGGCTGTTTTCTTGTTGGATTAACACATTGACTGCCATACTGAAAAAAATTTTTTTCCTTGGGGCCACAGTGTTTTATTATGAAAATAGAATAAAAACTTTGAAAACAATACAATCCTTTCTAATTTAATGAAAAAATTGTTAGTGACTTCTATTCATTTAATCCACATTTTTAGAATTAAATTGCCAATATTATAACAGTAAGAACATCAACAAGATTTTCACGAACCAACTGCAGGCAGTTTTGCCTAGGATTTGCTTCATGAGGCCCTGGGATCAAAATTAGCATGAGTTAAATACAACTCATATGTCAGTTAATGTGTTAAAGAACTCCTGGCTCTTGTTCAAGGTGGATAGAGAGCTTCTTGCTTGGTGATATAGGGTATTGAGACTTGGAATCAAAATAACTGGGTTTGAGTCCCAGCTTTACTCTTTACTAATTCTGTGCCTTTGGATAAATTAACCTTTTAACCTCAGTTTTTTTTAATCAACTAAGAATAATACCTACCTCACAGGGTTGTTGTGAGGATGAAATGAGGTAGCAAATATATAAGCTCCTTAATAAATACAAACTATGAAGTAGGACTGTAAAACTGGAAAGTTTTGTTATTCATGGAGAGTGAATGACAGAATTTTTAAAAGGATTTAAAAATAGTTTTAGATATTTTTTCCTCTTAGTGGAATTTTCCTTAAGTTCTCTCTGCCATCACTAATATCCACTTGTTGACAAACATATGTTGAATGGAATTTTTTTTTTATTGTTATTATCAATAGTTTCACCACCTTGTTCTTATCCTAGCATGGGACCGAGCAGCAGGCCAGGAGATAGCACTGCTTGAACTGAGATTATTTTTACTTTCTCCTTTTTCATAAACAGAGTCCCAAACTAATGCCAGTAGTTGATTTTGGGTCTTTGGGGTAATGAAGCTTGTGGATTTGACTTCTGTGATTGCTTTGCTGACCTTTAGTGGATTGCATCATTCACTATTAATTATAATAATTTAAAAATTGAGTTCTACTTACTGGACATGCATCTCTGCACTTGAAAGTTAACATATTAAAAGCGTATTTTTTTTCTTCCTTGGTTTTCTTGTTCATGTGGATAACCCAGAGAATGCCTGAATCTAAGGTGCCATCCTCTGAGAATCATCGTCCAGAAATGTGCTCTAGCTGCAGTGTTCCTCTTCCCATTGGAGACAGCAGCTCCTCCTCTGGGAGTTGCTCCAGCAGTCCACAAAGGATAGTTTCTCAACCTTCTTCTGTTGAGAACCCATTGGAGAACCAGAAAAATGATCAAAATAATTCAGATATTAAGATTTCTGAGACAGAGACACTTAAATCATCACAAAATTATCAGACACTGCCTTCATCTCCACTTCTGGTCCCCCAAGAATCTTTGACCTCTTATGAGGTCAAGGAGGATTTACCTATAGAATCTTCTTCAGCTTCACAGAATGGACAGGATGCCATCCTCTATCTCCAGACACAAGTGGCTGAGATGTCCCGAGTGATACGTGATCTGCAGTCCAGGAGCTGTTTTAGATTTCATCATTCTAGGCCAAGTGAGAACTCCTCAGTTCCTTGGGACATCTCTACATCTAAGGAAGAAAATTTATCCACAGTTGAAGAAGAAACAGATTGCAAATCTCCATCAGCTGATGACAAAGGACAGCCAGCTGATCCCAGCCAATCTAGTTTCACAGGTCTTTTGAAGAGAATGGAACAAAGAGGCGTTATAAAGAGGGTAACATTACAATCTGAAGCAGAATCATGTGAAGGGAAGCCTGATTGTGTGACCTCTAAAAAACGATTGGTTCCTCCATTGCATCCTCTTCTGAGAATTGCCACCACTGAAGTTTTTAAAGACCCTGCTGATTGCCATCCTTCTTCCTTCATGGGACACAGGGTATATCCTGTGGCCAAGGACACCTCTCCTTTTCAACCAAATCCACCAGCTGAAGGCCCCATTGTAGAAGCATTAGAACACAGTAAAAGAGGAAATGCAACATCCCCTCTAGATTCTACCTCAAAAGAAATGGAGATTATGGGTTGTAGGTTTTACCATGCTGCCTCCATTGCAGCCAGAGCTGCTAGCTACATGGCCTACATGACCCAATATCAGCGTAAACTCTGGGAAGACATGGAAGATCTGGTCCATGACCCAGAGTTTGATCGTGGAAAAGCAAGATGTATAATATCTGATGGTATGGATGCAGGCCTTTGGCAGCTTTGTACAACTAGGGACATAATGGACTCTGTAGTCAGAGTTATGGCCATGGCAATAGACTACAGAAGGCAGGCCTGGCTCCGACTTACATCTCTTACTAAGAAAACCCAGGAGAAGATCTCACATTTGCCCTTTGATGGTACTTCCCTTTTTGGACAAGATGTGAAAGCTGTTATTGCAGAAGAAAACACTGTAAGAGAAAATGACTATAAAGATCACAATAAATACTATAACCAGCATCGATATTTTTATAGTCATGATCAGAAAGCACATTATCACAATAGGGGATACTCTCGAGGGGATTGGTACAAACCCCGAAACCACCCTTATAGATACAGAAAGAAGGGAGAGTCTCCAGAACGCCATGGGTACAAGAATTAATAACCTGTTCATATTCAGCAGACTAGTCATTGGAGATCCTAACTGTTTTACTTGTTCATACACAAACAGGATCTGCAGGTAGGAGGTTATCTCAAAAACTGAATGCATGTCTGGAATGATCACAGCTGGTATTTGAATTCTAGAGTTTTGGAATGAAGTATATGATAAAAAGACTTACACTTTCTTGGCCAACTGAGTAGTGGAGACTTTCTTGTAAGGAGAGTTGGACAAAGGTTTGTTCATTATTTCTGGTCCAAAATAAGTCCAGAGGAGGACACTCAGGAATCTGAATCCTCTTGTGATTAAAGAAAAATATATAGGTTTGTTCCTCAGGAAAATCTTACTGGCAAACTGAGGATTGGCAGATGCTGGATCTAGAAATAACCTACTACTGGATCTCTGTTTGCTGAGACGAGAGGTAAATTCTTTAATTTTTAGGTCATCAGTGCTTCCTTATTCTGGCTTCAGCTTGACAGATCTTCACAAAATGACAAATCTGTTAACAGTCTCTTTATGTCAAGGTGATCGGCTCACCAAGGGTTCAGCTATTAAGCTCTATGAGACTTCAGAATCGACCATGAAGCTTTGTGTCAACTGGAATTCAAGTAAAATTTTGGCAAATCCAGTTTGCTTCCACTTGGAATGGCTAGACATCACAGGTCTACTATGGACACCAGCTGGAAAAAGACTTCCCTACTTGTAACATCTGTAGAAATTTTCACAGCAACTGTCTTCATCAAGAATCTGATGGGACACCATACCGTCACCACTCATAAAGCTACATGTGAGAGAATTCTTTATTGTCATCAATCATAATAGTCTTTGACCTATCAAGCTCTCATATCAGCAAGCTGTGAGACCCAGTGATGGTCGTCTCTTGCTATGACCTGGGCCTTTCACCAAGATGGCCTTCTTAAACCTGCCTTCTTAAACAGTTAATTCTTTTGAGCTTGATAATGCATCACACTCTAAATACAAAAAAGATATGCACATCAGTGCCCTGGAAATTAAGGATGTTACTCACACCATCCAGGCATGCAAATCCGAACTGGCAAGAATTCCAAACATGCCTGACAATCTGGTCCCCTTATTGTAATAAATAGGGTGGCATCAATCTAGATTTTTGTTGAGAAATCCTTAAGATTTAAAACATAACTGTGGATGTAGTGAAGAGAACAAGCCACATAGTTCTGTTTCTGGATATCTGTTTAAATGATGATTATCCGTTAATGATTCCTTGAAAGGCTGAAATCAAGACTTCAGTGACATGTTCTTGGTTAATTAGTCAGACTCTTACCATAAGAGATGGCTTATCTTTTTGCCCTCAGTTGGTCCCAATAATAGTTTTCCATCATACTGGAACTGGCAGCAGATACCTCACTTATATATCCTGCAGTATCTTCTCTCTAATCTCAAGGTAGTGGCTGTATGGTATATCAGCCCTTAGATCCTTGTCTTTACAGCATGACTTCAGGAATGGAGAAAATGTCAAGTTTGAGGGGTCTGAGTACATCACCTAGTAGTATTTGCCTGACAGCCAAAAAAAAATTTTTTTTTAATTGACAGACTTACAATTCTGTAACTTCTGCCTTTTCATCTGCTTGATCAAGGTGTTTTGAGTATACTGTTAGTGTAATATAGCACTGTTGTAAGGTTTATGTGGTTTCTGTTCTTGGTGTAGTTCTTGCACAGTGGTTATTGACGTTTTCCCTTGTGACCCATTTTTTAATAGTTTATTAGAAGCTTATTCCTTCTCCCCATCATAACTATATCCAGCACTCTTTTTTAAATCTACTTCTCTTCCTCTCCCTATTTGTGCTATAGAGGTTGAAGGCACAAATTTCCTTCCTTGGAAGAAGTTATTTTATATTGTCAGATAATTTCAGGGTACTATATTGGTCCTGTTTGTCCTGTTTGTAGATTGAACCTGAACTAGTCTTGATAAAGGAGATAATTTTGCGCAAATTTAGCCAAGTCATATCTAGAGATAATATTTACCTTATTTTTCTATATTTTCCACAAAATTTTATTTCCACTTCTTTGGGTCCATGCCAATGCTCTACAAAATGTCTTTCAAACTAACTTTAGAAGAATATCAGTTACCTGAAAAGAGCAAAGGCCTAAGAAATCATACATAGATTTTTGTAGCTCATAATGTGTACTGTACCAATCAAGCAGTCTCATGTGCCCTTGACATTGGCACAGTAGTTTTCTCTACTGGACTATCCAGTAAAGAACTCAATGGATGGAGAGACGTTGGAAAAATTTTATGTGGCTGCATGTAAGTGTTCTCGATTAGCTAAGGCAACTTCAAACTCTTCCCACTTTTCCATTTCTCCCCTTTATCATCCCTGAATTAGATGGCTATGTCACAAACTTGATGATTTTGAAATACCCTTATTCTCTAAAAAGTTAGCCAAAATAAATGATGCTTGAAAACATGATTCTCTGAAACTACTTTGGCACATCTGCTTAACATATTCCTGTTTCCCCACTTTTAAATTGTGGTTAAAAAACATAAAACTTAGTACCTTGACCATTTTTAAGTGTACAGTAATGTTAACTGTATTCACATTGTTGTGTAGCTCCTTACTTAAATATTTCTAAGACAACATTACTATTCTCTTTTCCTCTCGTAATGCTTATGTTGTTCAATAATGAAGTAAAAATAACATTGCTTAACTACTCTAATTGATATGCCCAAGCATCTCCAGAGAATTCAGTTTTCTTGAAAGAAAAAAGATATTGGAAAATCATCAAATTGGTGACCAAGTAGTTAATGTCTGAAAGGATTTGACAGCTGAGTAGGGATGGGGGCAGAATGCAGTAGAGTGGGAACAGTTTGTAGCTATAGATTAGTTTCTTGATTGCAGAAGAAACAATATCCATAACATGTTTATTTTTTATTATTTAAAAATCTTTCTCTGGCATACTTGAATGATGATGGTGTTATAAAACTGCAAGTGGGGACTTGGTCTAGGGAGACAACCCCTAGAGAGTATAGAACTCATAATTAGAGAATAAATATTGTACCTGCCACATGCAGAGGCTGTGACAAAACTCCCTATTAGACCAATCTCCAATGTTTAAATACCTCTAGGTTTTCTAGAAGGCATTGGAATAATTGCAAGTTTAATGATTTGGTATTCTCAAAAGGCATGTGTCTAATGATCCTTTTTCTTTAAAATGTTATTTCTTGACTAGACATAAAATGTATATGGAGACAATATGATTTCTTGTAGTTACTATGTATAGAGAAATGCAGTTTCCATTAATTGTTATATAAAGTGCCTTTTTAAATTTCTCACTTTTGTTTAAAACTTAAATTTGATGTCTTGCATATATTGTTGGTGGTATTTATGTGAATTCTGTACTGTGGTTTAATCTTGTAGTTTGTTACTTCATCATCTGTACGATTGCACTATCTAAATGTACTCTCCTTCTGAATGTTAATTTGTTTGTAGCACTGTTGGTTTATTTCAGAAGGTTGTAGAGTATACCTCCCTCCCCCTTATTTAATTAACTTCACAGTAGTTCTTTTTAGTTATTAGTAATTGGCCCAGTTTTCTGGGCATTAAAGCAGCTTTTTTTCCTATCTGTGTGTAGGTTTTCTGATTGAGTCATTTGTCTCATTTATCTAACCTTGTTCTTAGCCATGGTAACACAACTTATATTTGATAAGTAGATGTGTTTACTTGGTTAGAAGAAGCAAGGACATTAAAAAAAAAAAGCAGTATATTTGCTGACACTTTATTCTCTTTTTTTAAAGACTGTGTGACAGTCCTTATTGGTATAATTATATTTAAACCTTTCTTTTAACTGTGTGGCAGCTTCTTTATCAGTATAATTCCATTTATTAGCCCTCAAAATGACATTTTGAGGGGAGCATAAACTCTTTCAGGCTACTTGGATACTATTTAGTACTCTGTGTTAGTACTATACTAATAATTTACTGAATGATACCTAAGTGACCTGATTGATAATGTCCTTAAGGGCCCGATACATCCAGGAAAACCTCTCAGGTACTGTAAACAAGGAGGTTGAAAAAGACACATTCCAGAGTCCCTTTTAGCTGTAAAAGTGCATACTGATATGGATGAACATAGAGTTCAGTGGCATTCATTATTCTTGAAGATACAATTAATTGACTGGGATTCTGATGAAGGTTTGAAATTATGGATAGATCTTTGTGGAACTAGTTTAAAGATTGCAATAACTGAAAACTTTTCTTTTTTTAATGTGAGGCATATTTTGTCCCAGTCTTGCACTATTTAGGTTTTCTTGTAAAATTTACCATTCTATACTTAATGTTAGTGGCTAGTCCAATAATTGATGGTCACATCTGTATGCATCTTATGCATGTTATTCAATTGCCCAGATCCATTCTATATGTTTTTTTATTAGTGGATACACAAACCAATCTTTATTTTTTACTTAAGAAAATGTATAGGTAGAAGTTATCAGTAAACTGATGATTACTGTATTGAATGCAAATCTTTTTGTTATTTTTCCAGATATAAATGAGTTTTGTAAACCATTAAAACTATTCTTTTATGGAATTTCCTTTCCTGGATGAATGATGAGAATATCATTTTATTAAATCTTATTTCTCTTATTAATTAGGGATGATATTTTTGTACTTCTTTGTCTTTTCATTTGCTTGATTTTATCGTACTGGAATCTTTTTTTATAGTAGTGTTTGGTACCACTGAGATATCTTATTACTGGAAATTTTGTTTGCTTCGGTGGAATATATCTGGAATTGATCACAGTCCAGCCATGTCCTTTGATGTTGTTAGCATATGAGTTATTTTATTCTTTGTGTTAATCTTTTCTTTCCCTTTATACACCACCTCTTTCTAAAAGGATGTCCAATCTTCCCTTAATCTCTTTGATTATAGATTATATTTCTTATTCTACCAGTGTATAGTAGCCAGGATTTTGCTGTGGTTTTGTATTTGTATATTCACATACCATGTCTTAAGCATTATTGTAAGAGATTTTCTAGTTTTTCCTAATGTTCTTTTTTACAAAAAATATAGCCAGTTTAGTCTCTCAGACTATACTTTCATCAGTTTTTAATGTCTTGTTTAATGATAGTATTATTTTCTCATCTCTACATATTCACACAAATGTGTTCTTACATGTATTTATGGTCAGATGCATCTTATAAAAATTTTGAAGCCCATCACCATGGACTTGCTAGAGCTATAGTAGTACAGCTCTAATATAGTGTATCTTAAAGTTAGCAATTTTCTCTAGGTTTTAAGGACTTTACTGGTTTTGTCGAAGTAACTGTTTAAGATGGTCTGTTGGATTTTCTGATGCCTTGTCAAGAGTTCAACAAGATTTCTCAGGTTGTCTGTACTTTCTTTTAGGACTTTGGAGATCTTTCAAGTTGTATTGTTTTCTAGTATTCTGAGTATATTTGTTAGTAGAGTGAAAATAAATGTTTTATATTTGGTGATATTTTAAAAAATTCTATTTTGACCATAAATGCTTTAAGTATTATTGTATTATCGGTGTAGTTGTCCTTTTGTGAGACATATGCTAACTTTCATATTGCTATATTTCTCCATAAGCTATCACAGGCTTTCTGCTTAATGACCCATAATAGTGGCTCTATCACAGCATTTAATTTTAAGGGCTACAATTAGACCTCTTGTTAAATTCCACTTTTATTTGTGGTGGTATGTTTTCACACACTACCTTGATTTATCATGTAGTTATATGTTATATAGCTATCATGTTTGTGGTCCCTTGATACCTCTTTTAATTGGCAAGGCAACAGTGATGTGGATGATAGAACAAAAACATTTTCCCAAGTCACTAAACACAGTTTCAAGTTACCAATTCCGTTTTTTAACATATTTAATTTACATTAAACTTCTGCTGTTAGGTATACAACCCATTCCTTTCTGCCTTAGATGTAGAATATGGTTGATACATAAGTAGTCTCATTTAGATTCTTAGCACAGAGTTACCTGTGTATTGATCTTTCTTTAATTGCTTATAACAGGTCCTGTATACACTGATGGGTCTTGCAATCATCTTCATAGCCTTGTGTCTGTCTGCTTCCTGCCTGGAAGGCAGTAGAAGAAAGAATCTACATTTATAGAGCCTATATGTATTAAGCTCAGTGCTAGTTGAAAGCTATTCTCGAAATAGAAATTCAGCCTTATTTTGCAGATGAGGAGGTGAAAATGAAGTCAGTAAGTGGTAGAACTGAGTTTTAAATATAGATTTCCTCCACAGTCTCAATTCAGCATTGTACTAGGCCGTCCGTGTGTTTTTCTAAGCTCCACTCAAGTCTTACCTCTGTGATAATTAATTTTACATACACTAATTTTTTTCTTTTCTGTACTTTGTGTTTATGCTGTACTCTCACTTCTCTTGGTATTTGATGTCTTTTATTCCTGGTTATTACACTTGTCACATCAGGAGCCCTATTCTCTTATCTCATTGAGGGTTTTACTATATTGGATTATTCTTGATTCATAGTCATGGCCTTCTGTTTCCATTCATTTTCAGCACTGCTTGTTTTAAGTCAATCTTATACTGTTCTTTTCTTTTTTCTACATTTTTTGTTTGTTATACTCATTCTGTTTCAGATGCATGCTTAACTTTTTTTTTTACTGGCATCTTGAGGATATTGGCTTATTAAAAGGAAGATGGAATGGTGCAAAGCACATAGTATTTGAATTCTAAAGGCCTTGATCTCAGTATTACCAAGTCACTTACACTCTTAGCCTCAGTTTTCCTATTCTCAAATAAGATCATATCCAAAAGTACTTTGAAAACACTAAAACCCAATATAGATTTCCTTTTTTTAGTAATTGTGCTGTTTCTATTCACATTTATAGATTTCCTATAACTGTGGGATGGTATTGGATATAGATAGAGATACATACATTTTCAAATGTATTTAATAGCATGTAAATGTTCATTTCATGCCAGGGATCCTGTTTCCCTTGTTTATAATTTTTTAAGGCATATACAAGCCTCACAATGAACTAAGTCATTGAAAGACACATTTAAAGTAAAATAGTCTCTTTTTCTCAAGTGTATGCTAAGAAATGCTCATAATAAACAAAAATAAAAGAATGTAGAATGAAGACCTAGAGCGTGTAAGTATGTGTATATGATTTTTGATGGATGGCATGTTGTCATTTTATATCTATGTTGGAAACAATCTTTTCATTTGTCAGACATCTTTCTCAATACCTGCTGTGTGCAGGCAGGCACTGAGAAAGGTGTGGGAATACTGACTGTTAATGAGAGATGGTATATTCTCTTAAGAGAAACAAATACCCATAGAGTGTAATAACTATCCTGTTTAGAAGAATGCTTGTGGAGATGCTGGAACAAGAAAGAGGGACATCTAGAGGGGTCAGGAAAGCTTTTCTTGCTTAAAACGTGCTTGAGCGGAGGTTTGGAGAATGATTAAGGAAAAGTTATTTGGGCTGGTAGAGAAATAGGAACCAGACATTCAGGTGAATCCCTGTGAGGAATATCATGAGGTGTGTCTGGTTTTAGAATTATAAGGAATATCCTTTAGGTGAGACAAATGAAGGTGATTAAGCAGAATAAAGAGGATAAGTTACCTGTGAATAGGTATTGGTTCCTACATATTCAAAGTATACTAAGTTTGTATAGCCATTACTTGTAAGGTTATAGAATTAGTCTGTCTAGAGATTGGTTGTATTTGTCCATTATGGACATCTAGAACAATTTTTTTTTTTCCTGAACTGAGCCCAAGGAGGACTCCTAACAGTGCTCCTCTGGCCTCAGGGCAGCTTGCAGTGATGAGAAATAACTGAGGCACTGGTAGAGAACAACTTTGAGGATAAACAGGATAATGCCCCTGAAGTGGAATGTGGCATCCGATCATGGGTATATGATTGCATACTTAAGGGTCACCTTTGGGCAGGTGTCCTCAGTGTAGATAAATGTGGCTAATTTCCCTGTATAGTGACTTACAGATGATTTCTGGGTGGACTTGGGGGAAATGGATATTATAAAAATGTTGCTTCCTTGGCGTTTGGAGGTATTTTATTGAAGAAGGAACTGTGAACCTGTGCTAGTGGTATCTGTGGCAACCCCAAAACACATTTTGTCAACTTCCTGTTTGTTTTTTTTCGCTTAAGTTTCGTTCCTTGTTTTTGTTGCCACTTTTACTTTCTGTCTTCTCTACAGTTCATCCTTTTTTTTTTCCTGTGCCAGAGGTAGAGCGGTGACGCTCAGAGTTAAAAAGTAACTCCCCTTTGCTTTGTCACACTTCATATTCAGAGATACTGTATTTTTAAATTCCGTTAAGTTTCAAAGTTGCATAACTTTTTTTTTTTTTGTCCTGTACTGAAGGAAGATCAAAGTTGTTTTCCTAGAAGAGGATTTTTATAGAAATAGATATTGGCAGTTTACCCAAAAGAAAATAAAGACTCTTATTTAACAGGTTTGGTGGTACTAGCCTTCTTAACTGAATAAAGTACTTTATAGAATGGGGTATATCTGTATGTATGTTTTAAAATTTGTTCATATAAAGCGGATGTTCTGTGTACTTTGTATTTGTAAACAACCAGTTGGGGTGGGAAAGAGATTGCTTTGTAAAAAGGGTTTCCTGGTTCCAAAGCTTTGCTGCTGGAGATGGTAAATAAATATTGTACTGCTTTGCTGTGTTAATCTCTTCTGCTTTATCTGTATTTGGATATAAAATTCTTGAGAAAATTGTTGCTTTTCAAAGTGTTATTTGGGATGTGGTTTGAGTTATAAGCTGGGCAGAGGGGGATTTCTGGTAAACAGGACTCTGGGGTGTGCAAACTTCAGACCAAACTATAGACCAAAGCTTTAGGATGGGCAATAATAAGCAGGCTTTGAAATTGAGTTTATATGAAGTAATCCATTTATTTCAGAAATTTTTTTCAAACCAAATGCACTAGTCAGATGGATAATGTGATGATTTGCAAAGTTAATTCATTGCACTTTTGTAGTTGGTTGCTCCTTTGAGCTTTATTTGAACTTTGGGGTTCCTTACATAGAAGATAAAGATAATGGAGGAAATGGTCATCCACCAGTTGGTGCTCCTCTGGCTAATCAGTGCCACCTGACACAAGGAGCTATAACAACAAATAAACCAATGCCTTGGATTGTTCTATGTATCCCTTATTCTATACCCTTCTCTCTCCTATAAATTTTATCTTTCCTTATAACTGGCTTTTTCAGTAGCCAAAAGTTCCTTTGGTGAGTCAGATAGGAAACTGGGTTGTTGTGGTCAACTTCTTTGGATAATTATTTTTGTAGCATACTTTCCTCCTAGGTTATATCATCTTGTGTAGTAGATGAAACAATTATTATTCTATTTCACAAAGAGATTCAGAGGACTGTATTCATATTTCCACAAAAGTAATTGTGTAGAAAATGCAAAATTTAATCTTTTTTGTTAATTACTAAAGAACTAAAGTGCTTTTTAGAGATTAGTAGTAATGATTTAAAAATATAAATTGCTTATTCATCATTAAAAAGACACAAACTAATAACAGTGCCACAAGCTATGGTAAAATGATTTCTTCTGTGAGGCCCTGCTTTTCAATATTTTATTCTAGAAATTGCTGTGCAAAAACAATCACTTTTAATTCTACATTTCCTTTGAGTTTATTTTGGCAGATACTTCTAAATAACTGATATATCTAGTTATGACTGCAAGACATGGCTTTGAGGCTCAACTTTTGGGTGAGACAGATGTATGAAGAGGAAGGTGAAAGATCTGCCTGAATTTTAATATTTGAGGAAATGTATTTATAGGACCTTCTTTAAAAACAAATAGTTTAGAGCCAGTTTTGTATGGCACCTAGCTTCTTAAAACATAATACATTTCAGGATTAAGAGTGAATTGTTCAAGAAATAGGCATTTGTAGATGAATTTTAGAAGAAAGTTCACTTGGAAAGTGATTTGTATAAGCATTCATCTGGGACTAGTAAGTAGAAATTCAGCTTATAGTAAAAATTTCTTTTGGTGCATAATTAGCTTTCTTTTGAACAAATCTGGTAAACTTACCTGAGAGAACTTACCTTTGTGATCAGAAAAGCTAAGAATTAAGTCTCAACTTCTAATTTTGACTAAGTGCACCTTGAATATTTTAAATACATTTTAAAACATAAAATTAGTACATATGCTTTGAGCTCTTTTTTAAAAAGTACTTGTCTAAGTAAAGAAAAATAACAAATTTATGTTTTAGCCAAATGTTTTGCTTTAAAGTGATAATGGTATTTGGCCTTATATTTGTGTAAAAAATATTTTCCCAATAGCCAGTAAGGCTATTGAACTAAGAATGACTTGCCTTAATTATTGATTACTATGTTTTTGTTGGGTTTGGAATATCTAACAAACCCAATCATTATACCTCTAAAATCTGAAAAAAGTTAAATACACTTTACTAATATATTATGTTCCTTCTGGACACAAAATTTCCATCTATATTTATGTAGAATAGATATTAAACATTTTTATATGGCACAAAGTAGTGGTTTAAACCAAATTCATTATGTTCTCAAACAACAAAAGATTGACTTTGGTTTTTAACACTTTCTGGCTTTATACAGTCTTGTTCACAAGTAATTAAAATTTTTTTTTTTTTTTTTTTTGAGGCAAAGTCTCACTTTATTGCCCAGGCTAGAGTGAGTGCCGTGGCAGTCAGCCTAGCTCACAGCAACCTCAAATTCCTGGGCTCAAGCAATCCTGCTGCCTCAGCCTCCCAAGTAGCTGGGACTACAGGCATGTGCCACCATGCCCGGCTAATTTTTTCTATATATATTAGTTGGCCAATTAATTTCTTTCTATTTATAGTAGAGATGGGGTCTCGCTCTTGCTCAGGCTGGTCTGGAACTCCTGAGCTCAAATGATCCGCCCACCTGGGCCTCCCAGAGAGCTAGGATTACAGGCTTGAGCCACCGCGCCCGGCCAGTAATTAAAATTTTAACAATTTTATTACACATGCTGATTGTAGAAAAATTAGAAAATAGATATAAAAAAGGAATAAAACTCTCCAGACATATAGCCACTAGTTAATATTTTGATTTATAGCCTTTTAGATTTTGCTTGTAAATATTTCCTGGATCATTTTCACTTAACAAATACAAGTGATAGGGAAAAGTCATTGAAATGTAACTTTATCACTTCCTTGATTAGTGGGATTTTATGTCATCTCATCATTGACTTTGCCCATTTAACTGTTTTGTACACTTTATTTCTTAGTAGATCACAGTTTCACAGCAGTGAAATATATGTTATATATTTTTTGGCCATTCTTCCCAGAAAAGCAATTGTTAAATTTAACTGTTTCCAGGAAAACTTTATACATTAAATTTTATTAGTAAATGACAGGATTAATTACTTTTGCTGAAATTTTTGTCTAAATAGTGGGATTCTCATTGGGTGTGACTCCTGGTCTTTTATGATTGGGTTTTGTGGATTATAACTCAGGATTTGTGAGTTCATGGTCTGAACTGGTTTCTGTTGAAGTGGTTATTGGTCTGCAGCAAAAAGAGAAACAAAGGACAGTGCAGCTAGTTTGTCACAAGACTAAATTTGTTTTATATAGGAGACTACTAAGGGAAACAGAGTGTTAGCCTCAGACTGTATCCTTATTCCTCTTATTAAAAGATGTTAACCATAGATATTAGTTGCTGTTTTAAAACTGCCCTTACTTGAAAAAATAAGGGAACCTTATGTCAGGCTTTCCTTCACCTCCTCACCCCTAGTTATATTGACCTACAACTCCTGCTACTAGATGTCATAAGAAAGCCCTCTTCTTGCCCAGGTTACACCCTATTTCTAGACTTGGAATTTTTGCTATAACTCTACCAAGCTACATTAAAAGATAAAACATTGTTCTTTAGAACAAAAGAATTCTTTTACCTGTATATGCTTAACTTTCATGGATATGTATATTCTAGTTTAACCAGTATTCTGAATCTGACTCATTTCTAGGACACATGCCAAATTTGCTTTTGTGCATGTTTTAGCAGTTTTACATAAAAATGTAAAGAAGTATATTTTAGAATATAAGAATTTCATAGTAACTAAACCAGAATTTGCCTTTTAACAACTTCTGGCTTTAGAGCACCCTCCTTAATGCTGTGTAGTTCTGGGTATGGAAGAAAACTGATGCAGAGAGTGATCTAAAATATAGACAAGTAGAGGCCCCCATATCCCCAGCATTCCTCCTAAGGCTTTCCTATGCTCCTCCCAGATAACTGAGTGGATAGCACTGATAGCTTATTCACTGTCAATATCAACTCTTTTAATACTATGTATCTTATAAAGAAGTTAGTCCAGGGTGACCATAGCAAGTACTTCAAGTAGGATGACCCTGAGGATCTTATAGCTGCTAATATTGTAAATGAAATTTAAAGCCCTTTATCATGGATTCAGAGCCAGTCCAATTCTTGCTTCAGAAGTTACATATCTGAAAGCCTGACCTTTATTAGAAAAGCTCCAAAGACCTAAATGGTAATTCAAGCCATAAGCTTTGAGGGAGATGGCAAATTCAGCCTGAGGAGAGTAGTTCTGGAATTTTATGATTTCCTATTAAATTACAATTCCGCATTCTGGCACTAACAGAATGGTAGAGATTCCCAATGCCACGAATTGAATGGCCCCTTTAACCACCAACCTTGACATCTCAACTGAAGATTTGTGATGGAAAAATATCACAACTATTATAGTCTGCCTTATATACTTGTTTTTCCCCAGTTTAACAGAAAACATTTTTTTTTAATACAGCAGTTTTCTCATTTTTAAAGTGCTAACTTCAAAATGGCTAAGGTTCCAAGTTGAAGCCCTTGTTTTTTCTAGCTATCATGCCTTTTCCTCTACTCCTAGTAGATTGTCTCCCAAATCAACTTTCAATATTGATAGCCAGAGTGCCTTTTTTTTTCTTTTTGAGAAGGTAGAAACTTTCTCCATAGAGGGGAAGAAGAAGGAGCCTAAACTCGATTCTTAGATGTCTCCTGTTTTCAGCATCAGGACTTATGAGTCTTTTCAGCCCTTCAAAGTCATGAAAGATAATAAACAGATCAGCAGAATTAGTAGAATAGCAGAAACATTCTTTTTATTGAGATATAGCCATATACTGGTTGAGTGTCCTGTATCTGGAATGCCTGGGATGAGAAGTGTTTTGGATTTCAGATTTTTTCTGGATTTTGGAATATTTACATTATGCTTACCAGTTGAGCATCCCTAATCTGAAATCTGAAATGCTCCAAAAGCATTTCCTTGAGCATCATTTCAGTGCTCAAAAAGTCTTGGATTTGGAGCATTTGGGGTTTCAGATTTATGGGTTAGTAATAATCAATTTGTGATTAAATAAAAGATAATGTAGGTTACTAATAGCTAAATATGAGGAAAATAATTTTAGTAAGTAATTTGGTAATAGTACCAATAATTTTACTTATTTAACCTTTAAAAGGTAATGTTGGGGCTGGAGATGAATTTTAGAATGAAGTTGAAGAGATCTAAACAAATTCTTAAATATTGTTTAAAAGGCAATACAACTAACCTTTCTAGTGTTATGAATATGTTTTGGTAGCATATGAGTGTGAGAAAGGGGTACAATTTTGAGAACTTATATTTTGTGACTAGTGGATGACTAAAAATTTTTATATATAATTGCTATGTTTCTGAGTTTAATTTTCATTTAGGTTTGCATCCAGATTATATCTGTAATTTATAATATAAATTATAGAATCATTAAGTATGCTTTAAAGTAAACTTCAAGAAGAATGAATATTAAGGAAAGCTTTCCTGGATGAATATAACCTTAGAAATAATTCAAAGTGTTTGTTTTATTGGGGACTAGGAAAGAGTACAATGATAGTGGAAACATCACTTCAAGGGTAGCTCTTCCTGAGTTAGGATTGCCTTAATTTATCTAAAACATGGCTTTCACCCTGTTCCCGAAATACTCATTGTTGGTTGTGAATATGAGGAACTAGAGAGACAAAAAATTCCATTTCCTAGTTTATGTCTATTTTCAAATGAGACTGTGTATTTAATAATAAAATATTCATAATTTCTCCTTCCTGTCCCTTATATCGTTGCTGTCATTAATTTCAGATACACATAAGCATAAATAAGTATCTTTATGTGTATATACAGGTTGAACATTCATAATAAGAAATCCAAAGTCCAAAATGCTCTAGTATTCAAAACGTTTGAGGGCTGACATGACACTACAAGTAGAAAATTCCACACCTGACCTCATGTGAGATGGGTTTAACGCCATTTATTCAGTGTCCCCAAGGAGAAAAAAGACCCTTCCGCCCCCTTCAGCTGCAGTATATCTTTTCACCGCCCCTCCAGATTCCCCCATGAAAGTATGTTCACAAAGAGTAATAAAATGGCACGAGTGTGGACTATACATGTCAATGGTAGGTTCCCCATGTTTCCCCACATGGGGCAAAGACCTATATGCATTATTCACTGTGTGTTTTTTCAGTATTGTGTGGTGTAAAGATATTGTTGAAAATGTCAAAAAGGCCTGTAGATACCCCTATGCATAACAGGGATAAGAAAAAGAGGACTAGGCCAGGCACAGTGGCTCACGCCTATAATCCTAGCTCTCTGGGAGGCCGAGGCGGGCGGATTGCTCAAGGTCAGGAGTTCGAAACCAGCCTGAGCAAGAGCGAGACCCCATCTCTACTATAAATAGAAAGAAATTAATTGGCCAACTAATATACGTAGAAAAAATTAGCCGGGCATGGTGGCGCATGCCTGTAGTCCCAGCTACTCGGGAGGCTAAGGCAGTAGGATTGCTTGAGCCCAGGAGTTTGAGGTTGCTGTGAGCTAGGCTGACACCACGGCACTCACTCTAGACTGGGCAACAAAGTGAGACTCTGTCTCAAAAAAAAAAAAGACTCACATATGTTTATGGCACAGAAAGCCAAGCTGTTGGAGAAACTGGACAGCAGTATAAGTGTGGAACATCTTACAGAAGTCTGTGGTGTAGGAACAACTACCATATATGACCTGAAGAAACAAAAGGATAGACTGTTGGAGTCCTGTGCTGAAAGTGATGAAGAGAAGTTAATGTAAAATAGAACAACACTACATAAAGCTAAAAATAAAGATCTTAGTTGTGAGTGGATCTGTCAGCATTGGAATGAACACATACCACTTAATGGTGTGCTGGTCATGTAACAAGATCTGTGATGATGAACTGAAAATTGAAGGGAATTATGAATATTCAGCAGGCTGGTTGCAGAAATTTAAGACAAGTATTGGATTTTTTAAGATGTGTGGTGGTAAAGCATCTGCTGATCATGAAACGGAGAAATTCATTAACAAGTTCCCAGGGTCATTGCAGATGAAAAATCTGATGCCAGAACAAGTCTATAATGCTGATGAAAAATCACTGTTTTGGTGTTATTGCCCCGGAAACAGCTGATGAGATGGAATGAAGGAATGAAGGATGCCAAGTACAGAATAACGGTGCTGGGATGTACCAATGCAGCAAGCACACTTAAGTGTAAACTTGCTATGCTGGGCAAAAGCCTCTCTCCTTGCTATTTACAAGAATTCTTACCAGTCTCTTGTTAATGCTAACAAAAAGACATGGATTACTAGGGACATCTTTTCTGATGGGTTTCACAAATATTTTGTACCAGTGGCTTGTATTCACTGCAAGAAGGCTATATTGGATGAGAATTGCAAGATTTGTTATTCCTTGACAACTGTTCTGTTCATCCTCCAGCTGAAATTCTTTTTTTTTTTTTATTTCAAAGTATTACGGGGGTACAAATATATTTGGTTACATGGATCACTTTTATAATGCTTGAGTCATGGTTATAAGTGTTCCCGTCACCTTGATAGTGTTCATTGTGCCCATTAAGCAGGTTATGGCCCATCCCTTCCTCCTCCTTCCCCCCCTGAAATTCTTATAAAAATAATGTTTATGCCATGTACTTTCCCCAAAATTTGATTTCATTAATTTAACCATGTGACCAGGATATCCCTAGATTAATGAAAAGTAAATATCAAAACACCTTCTGGAACAGCATGCTAACAGCAGTGAACAGAAGCATGGGTGTGGAAGGTATTCAAAAGTAGTTTAGCATGAACGATGCCATAGTGCTATTGCCAGTGCTTGGAACACAGTGACTAAAGACATAGTTGCACATGCCTGGCACAACCTCTGGCCTGCACCTATTCAGTGATGATGAATAAGATAGTGACTTTGGAGGATTCTGTATGTCAAGTGAGAAAAAATTATGCAAAAAAGATAATGCAAATGCAAAAAAGATACCCTTCAGGGTCTGTCGGTAAGCTGGAAAAAATGAATTTCAGAGACATTTTTTAACATTGATAATGAGGCTCCAGTTCATTCATTGAATGATGGTGAAATATTGACAATGGTTGTTAAGGTGACTGTGATAACAGTGATGATGAAGATGACATTAAAACTGCGTAAAAAATGTCTGTAGGTGACATGGTAAAAATGTGTGATGGACTTAACTAAAGGACTAGAGCAGCTCATATTCATAACAGAACAAGAAATCATGTCAGTTTATAAAATCAAAGAGAAACTTCTAAGTCAAAAACTGTAAATGAGACAGATGACTCTGTAGGAAATATTTTTAAAAAGCCATTTAGAAGGATGCCTCCTTATCCCTAGAGGACCCACTTTCTGGTTTCTCAACTGCTTCTAGTATTTCTTCTCACCTAAAAAAACCCACAGTATATAGTAACCTTTTAATCAAAACACAGCATCATAAATAGAGACTGAAATCCTGCCATTGTTCATTGTTGCTATTAACAGCTGATACAGGTGTTCTGGTGGTGATGATACTGTGCTTAATTGCCTTGAACACATTATTTTTCCATTGTATTAATGGTATGTCATATTTCTTACTGTTAAATACTTCTGTGTGAAAAAGTGTAAGAAAATGTTTATTGGTAACATACAAATTCAGAGTTGGGAGTGATGGTGATGTCAAGTAACCACAGATTGTCCACATGGGTGGCTGAGATAGTGACACCTTTGCTTTCCAATGGTTTGATGTACACAAGCTTTCTTTCGTATACAAAGTTATTAAAACTTCATGTAAAATTACTTTTAGGCTATGCGTTAAGATGTGTAAGAAACATAAATGAATTTTGTTTTAGATTTGGGTCAAGATGTTTGAGATGCCCAAGATATTATGTATGTGCAGATATTCTAAAATCTAAAAAAATTCGAAATCCAAAACATATCTGGTCCCAAGCATTTTAGACAAGGGATACGCAGCGTGCGCGCGCGCACACACACGGGCATATACACATATGCACAAACATAAGTATACATAATCGAATACATTGGTGCTATTGTTACTTTGCATGAACTGTTATCTATTAGGTCAATTGGGAATAAGAAAAAGAAAAGTTTTTCTTTTACATTTTACCTTTAATTATTCTTTCTCTAGTGTCCCTCTTTATGTAGATCTGTGTTTCTTTTTCAGGGGTCCTCCCATCTCAGCCTCCTGAGTAGCTAGGACTATAGGCGTGCACCACCACATCCAGCTAATTTAAAAAAATATATTTTTTTGTAGAGACAGGGTCTCACTATATTGCCCAGGTTGCTCTTGACCTTCTGGCCTCAAAAGATCCTCCCACCTTGGCCTCCTAAAGGGCTAGATTAACAGGTGTGAGCCACGTGCCTGGCCAATAGATTTGAGTTTCTAGGGATAGCCTGGTCACATAGTTAAATTAATGAAGTCACATTTGGGGGAAAGTACATGACATAAACATTTTTTATAAGAATTTCAGGGGAAAGGGAGGAGGGGGATGTGCCATAACCTACTTAATGGGCACAGTGAACAACACTACTTGGATATGGGAACACTTATAAACATGACTCAAGCATTATACCCATAATACTTCGAATAAAAAAAAAAAGAATTTCAGCTGGAGGATGAGCAGAACAGTTGTCAAGGAATAACAAATCTTGCACCTTTTATCATTTTCCTTTTCCCTAAACTACTTCTTTTAACATTTTTGCAAATTTGTTTGTCTGAGAAAGTCTTTATATCACCTTCACTTTTGAAGGATAATTTTATAGGATACAGAATACTAAATTGGTGAGGTTTTTTTCTCTTGACACTTAAAATATTTTACTCCACTCTCTTCTTGCTTACATGGTTTCTGAGGAGAAGTCAGAAGTAATTCTTAACTTTGTTCTTCTCTAGATAAGGGGTTATTCCCCCTCTGGTTTCTTTCAAGATTTTTACTTTATCTTTGATTTTTTGCAATTTGAATATGATATGCATATATTTAGTTTCTTTGGTGTTTATCCTGCTTGGTATTCCCTGAAGTTCCTGGTTTGGTGTCTGAAATTGATCTGGGGAAATTATCAGTCATTATTGTTTCAAGCATTTCTTCCTTTCTTTCTTCTCACTGCCGATACTTCATTACATGCATGTTATACCTTTTGTACGTGCCCCACATTTCTTGAATGTTCTCTGTTTTTTGGTCTTTTTTTTTTTCTCTTTTTCAGTTTTGGAAGTCTCTATTGATATATCTGCAAGCTCAGAGACTTTCTTTAGCTGTTTCAACTCTACTAATGAGCCTGTCAAAGGCATTCTTTGTTTCTGTTATTGTATTTTGATCTCTAGCATTTCTTTTTGATTCTTTCTTAGAATTTTCATTTCTCTGCTTACATTATCCATCTTTTGTTGCATGTTGTGTGGTTAAAAAGTCCGTAGCATATTAATCATAGTTGTTTTAAATTCATGGTCCAATATCTCCAGCATCCCTGCCTTGTCTCGGTCTGTTTCTAATGATTGCTCTGTCTCTTCAAACTGTTTTCTGCCTTTTTTTTTTTTTTTTTTTTTTTTTAGTATGCTTTATATTTTTTTGTTGAAAGTTGGACATGATGTACTGGGTAAAAGGAACTCTGGTAAATAGGGCATTAATGGTGTAGTGGGAAGATGTGGGGGAGGGTAGAGGGACATAGTCTATAGACCTGTGATTAGATCCCAGTCTTTAGGTGAATTTATGTCTCCAAACTGAACTTCACCAGTGCTTCTCAGTTTTTCCCCACATAGATGGGACAGGTTGGCTACAGGTGGCTGGAGTTAGGTATTTTCCTTCCCCTAGGTTAGTTAAGCACTGATAAAACCCCAGCAGGTTAGGCTCTGGTAAAATAGTTTCTCTTAAAGGCAGGTCTTATTAAGGAGAGCAGAATGCTCTGGGATGTTTCAGTGTGGTTACTTGTCGCTTCCCCTCCCAGAAGCATAAGGGGATTTTTCTCTAATCTTCACTGTAAGAACCTGGTAGAGCTCCTGGAGGTAAGAACACACACAAGTGTTAGGGCCCCTCCATGGCTGGGTCCCCTGGAGTTTTTAACTCTCAGACTTATCCACACTGAGTATTCAGCAATTCATCAACTACAATTCAGGTTTTCTTACCCCAGTACTTGTTCCTGTGGAGATTTCTGCTCATGGGTTTCTGCTTCAATAAGTTAGTGTTGTTTACATGCCCCTCTCTCCAGTTTTGTGGAGCAGCTCTTTGCCTTATGCCTCACTGCTCTGGTAGGTCTCAAGATAGTTGATTTTTCAGTTTGTTCAACTTATCGTTAGGATGAAGTGGCAACTTCTCAGCTCCTTACATGCCGTGCTGGAAACCAGAAGTCACATCTACCTTTTTTAACCAATAATTTCTCTTAATATTGTCCTGGCACTGATAAAAAAACGGAGCCAGAGATGTTTGTACGGTTAGACCTCTTGGAGGGTGGACTTAACCATTTGGACTCGCTTGCTTTTTTTCTCATTATCCACTCGACATTATCCACACTCGACATCCGAGTGCACAGGGTTAATGACTTGATGACAAAGCAACCCGAAACTTTTCAATATCCAGATGATTATACAGTGAATATAAATGTCCTAGCAGCTGGTTTGTCTAAAACCAAAGATGCTGATGAATAATTAGCTGACTTACAAAATACCACATAAAAAATAAAAAAATAAAATATGCACATATAGGTTCTTAAAATAAGTAAATGGTACTTTAATACAGTAGCTGTGTGGTAAATGGATACATGTTATCCAAATGCTAATTTTGTTAATTAAAAGGAATGAAAGTTATTTCTTCCATTATAGGAGAGTGTTAAACGTAAAGACCATATTGACCATCAGAAGGATAAAGTTGCTTTAACTCTGGCTCGTCTAGCCCACCACGTTGAAGTGGAGAAACAGCAGAAAGAAGAGAAAAATAGAGCATTCAGGGTATGTGACTGTTTTAATTGGTGTTTTACTGATTTATATAATTGTTCATAATAAAGCCGTAAAGAGAAACCTTTACTCAAAGAAGTATGATTTTCCAAGTGTAGTATGTACCCTAGATAATTCATCAATTTAGTAGTAATTCATAATAACTTTTTATATATCTGTTTTTAGTTTGTTGGATTCTTATCATATGTGTATTTAAGAAAAGAAAAAAATAGAATTAATTGAGGTAACTTTATTTTGGGGAATTAAAAATCATGGAATTTCTCAAATGAGCAGTTAAGAGTTTCTGTTTTTTTTGTTTTTTTCCACAAAAGTAAAAAGTTTATCAGGGCTTTTATAGATATTAGGCTGTTAAAAGGTTATTTTGTACCAAATAGAGCCCAGACCACATTCTTAAACTTCAGCTTGTCCCACCAAATTAGATCCATTACTAAAAGGAAGAAATGTGAAGCAGAGTTGTAGAAGAGCTGCTATGTGGAAAATGAGGTTTAATGTAGAATCTTCCATGATATAATTTTTTTCCTTGCTTTAGAAGGCCCCAAATGAAGTTACTTAAAGAACTCTCTCAATACTGACAGATATCTGTTAGGAGTAGAGTATTGATGAGTTGGGTAAAAAATACTCTCCATCCTACAAGTATAAAAATAGAAATTTTAAATCATGGTTCTACCAGCAGCTATTTGGATTTTAGCAAGTCACTTAACTTTTATAGACTTTGGGTTTTATGCTGTGAAGGGACAAGTTAGAGGTGACCTTCCAGGTCAGGATAAGCACTATGATTTTGTAATTTTAACATCCGTGTTTTTGATTTATTTGTTCCATTGGTTATTATAAAGGAATTTGTGTATTCTATAGCCTCTGTTTTAATATTTCTTAATCTAGTATAAAATGATCTTTAAATTTTGAAGTAGGTTAGTTTGGGGACTTTAACTTTATGATATAAAACCACTTACATTCTACTTTTATGTTTAAAATGCTTATTGCATGAAGATGCACACACACAAACACACACAAAATATTTATCCTGGCAGAAACACTATTCAATTTTAAGGAAGTTTCTTTTCCAAAACTTTGTTAAGTATCTTTTGTTTAAATTGGTCATGAAGAAAATCTCTTTGAGAAAGAGGTATATTTGCAAACTATCTTACTTTTCCCCAGATTTCCTGAGTGATACTGGCTTCTTTTCCCAGGAGCGTTAATGGCCACATAGATAATAAAGCTTTTGTGATGAGCTCAGAATCTGATACAGTCACTGTGACACCTGAGGTTTTTCTCAAGGGTAGTTTTAGTTTCCACACATATACATGTTCATGTATACTTTACATGGAAGACATTTTATTGAAATTGAACTTTTAATTTTTTGTTTAAATACTTGTGAAGAATAAATTTGTCTAGATTTCTTACATTTTTAAGGAGGAAGGTGACTCACACAGGTGCTTTAGCCCATTGCTTGCTATCCATCCGTGATTTTGTTTTTCTTATTTGATTCCATTTATGGACAACTTGTTATTTAAAACTGGATTGCAAAAACCATAAACAAACAAAAATACCCAGAAAGGAGGATAGTGAAGCTGAAATAGAAATAATTTTTGAGGAATTCTGGTGAATGATAATTCTGACTAAAAATAGCTACCATAGAAAATGTCTTTCAACTCTAAGCCTTTGTGAATTGTTGGTGTCTTCATTATTAAAGTAAGCTATCTTTCTTTTGTGATGGAGAGGTTTTAAAGAAAAAAAGATTCATTGGAGTCCTCACTGAATACTTTCAAAGATCATGTGCTGTGCTGACCAGTTGACCAGCTGCCAGATTTGCTTATTGATATTCCAGGAGTTAAGATGAATTGCAAGAAGGGCTGTAACCCTAAAGTGTGCGGAGGTTGCTTTGTCACAGAGAAAAGGGTGGCTAATTTGGGGATGATTTCAGTAAATGTTTTTGAGCATTGACTATGCATGCTCATAAAGTCCAAATTTTATTGTAAGAAATGCCTGAGAATTTTGTTAAAAACTGTTTAATTTTAATTATTGAAAATTGTTTAAAATAAGTATGCTATTTAGCTACTATGTAGTAATATTTAATCTCAATTATATTACTTTAATTGAAGAGTTTTTATTGTAAAACTCTTATCGCATAAAGATTCTTATAAGAAATATACCTAAGGATATACCTATGAGGGCCTGTTGCTTTCTTTGGATAAACTAACTGATTATACTATTATTTGGTTCCTATAGCATGTTATTCAGAACACTGATTCTGTAGGATACACTTTGAAAAAATAAAGTATCTGGTGATTTATTAAGTTGGGATACTGTATACTCACTCAATGTATGGAAAATCAAAGTGCACATTAGCATTTAGGGCTTCAGAAGTGTCAAAACCAATTTTCTATACTTAATTTAATTAGAGAAAAATTTTTAAAAACTTACATACTTTCTTGAGAAGTAGTATTCCATGTCAGTACTTTGAACAATGTTGTGTACATTTTCTTAAAATTAAAATCTTTTTTTTTTTTTTCTTTGAGACAGAGTCTCACTTTATTGCCCAGGCTAGATGAGTGCCATGGCGTCAGCCTAGCTCACAGCAACCTCAAACTCCTGGGCTCAAGCAATCCTGCTGCCTCAGCCTCCCAAGTAGCTGGGACTACAGGCATGTGCCACCATGCCCGGCGAATTTTTTCTATATATATTAGTTGGCCAATTAATTTCTTTCTATTTATAGTAGAGATGGGGTCTCGCTCTTGCTCAGGCTGGTCTGGAACTCCTGAGCTCAAATGATCCGCCCACCTTGGCCTCCCAGAGAGCTAGGATTACAGGCGTGAGCCACCGCGCCCGGCCTAAAATTAAAATCTTGATCCACTCTTTCCCCCACTTAGCCTTCCTGTTAGAAAATCCTGTTACATCACTAAGTAGGCTATGCATATTCTGGCCTATATCTTGCAAATCCAGTATTTTTGGCTCTGTGGTTTCTTTTTAAATACATATAAATCTTTTTGAGAAGCAATATGATATACTCAGTGCATGAATTCTAGAATCAGATTGCTAGAATTTGGATTCTGGCATTGTTATGTATCCTTGGGCAATTTGTTTGACCTCTTTGTGCCTTAGCTTTTCCATCATAAGACAGGAACAATAATAATACCTATCTCACAGAGTTATTGTGAGAATTAAATCTAAAATCCTTTTAAAACAGTGGTAACGGGTCAATAAGTGTTAATTCACATGGTAAGTGGTAAGTGTTAATTTTTATATACAGCATGATTATAGAGCATACAAATAGTTTTATGGATAATACAGCTAAAAAGATTTAGACTTGTAGCAGTCCAGAGCATCAGTTCAGTGGTTAGCACTGGCCTGCTGCCTGTTGTAAATACTGATCGGAATACTGCCACACTCATTTGTTTACATATATTGTCTACGGCTGTTATTCTATAACAGCAGAGTTGAGTAATTGCAATAGAGACTGTATGGCATGCAAAGCCTGAAATAATTGTTATTTGGCCTTTGGTGGAAAAAGTTTTCCAGCCCTTGATCTAGATGGCAACAAATGCTTTATACTACCACATACTAAACACTAATGAATGTCTGCTTTTAGTATTATTCACTGAACAAATATTTATTAGGGTCCTTCTGTATGTTTCAGACTACATAAGGAAAATTTGAAAAAAATGTGTAAAAGTTTAAAACTGAAAAAATCCTTTCATTTCCATTCCCAGAGTGAGCAATTAATAACATTTAATATATTTATTTTTAGCCTTTTTCCCCCTCTGTAGATATAGTTGTATATAGATTAAAATTAGGCTTTGTTTATATTCTGCCTCATTTGTTTAATACAATTTGGTGACCTACATGATATCAAAAGTATATTCCCACATTATTGAAAAATTTTGGTGTTTCTAATGACTTCCATCAATTATACATACTGTAATTTACTTAAACAATAGCCTGTTGTTAGAGACGTAGGTTGTACTGAACTTTGTGCAAATAATATTGAGATCACATCTTAGACCATGAATTTCTATTTTTATGTATTTCTTTGGCATAGATTTCTAGATGTGGAGTTCTGGGGATGAAATGTAATCAATATTTTCTGATGACTGGTATGTCAAAATCCTTTTCTCAAGGAAGCCAGTGTAGTAATCATAAGTTAATTTAGTTTTTTCTTAATATCTCTAGGAAAAAATAGATTTTCAGCATGCTCATGGGTTACAAGAATTGGAATTTATTCGAGGACATTCTGATACAGAAGCAGCAAGACTGTGTGTGGACCAATGGCTAAAAATGCCAGGTACTCTTTAGAGATTACACTAAGGTTACTGAGCTTCCCCAAAGCCTTAATGCAGAAAGTATGTCTTTTTTTCAGTTGCTAATAAGCGTATATGGTATTGAAAATTTAGTTTCAATGATACTAATATCACCTGATAATGGCTTACTTTATAATGGCCTACTTTACCAATTGTCCTCCTCCTTTGGCACAAGTATACTAGAGTATAAGCAACATAGGTCATCCCTGAGCTCATTAGCTATTACTTATTTATTCATAAATTTAATGTTTATTTCGTGAACTAGTGCATGTGTCTAGGGGAAGATGTATAATAGGTTATTTGCAGTGAGGAAAGGCTTTTGCTAAGGGAAGTGGAGTTTAAACTGAAATCTAGAGGATTAGTGTTTACTCTTTCTACAGGCACATGCCACCAGGCTAATTTTTAAATTTTTTTATAAAGCCGGGGTCTTGCTGTGTTACCCAGGCTGGTCTTAAATTCCTGGCCTCAAGTGATCCTCCTGCCTTGGCCTCCCAAAGTGCCAGTGTTACAGGTGTGAGCCACCGCACCCAGCCTGATACTCTCTTTTGTGTTGTATCAGATATTAAAGGCATTTGAGTGAAATAGCCATAAGAGATTACTATTATTAGTAGTACAAAAGAGAGATAGTAATCAAACTATCTGTGTATCAGAATCCTGGCAATTCTTTTTTTTATACAGCATACCTCTATACATTTTCCATCATTTATTATGTGTTGGGATTTTCCTGAGATAAAAATTTGGTCAGAGAGATTAGTTTACGAGATTTGTGTGACTTTACGACCAGGATTATAAAGAAAGAAAGGGATGAAGAATGGTTCAGGATAAAAGATGATGAATTAAGAGAAGGTAATGGTTGTGGAGGAGTAGTTGAGGCAGGCCCATGAGGAGATCAGCTTCTTCTCCCCACAAAGCCAAGTCCCTAAGATAGGAGCCGTCACAGAGGATAAGGAAATTGATAGACAACCGAGAGAATAAAAGAATACACAGAGACTAAGGTATAGTTTATAGTTTTATATATATGTAAAGATCAGATAAAACACAGCGGGGGTACTTAGGAGACTGGTGTATCTCCATAAACACCAGCAATATGGTTAGATTCATACAGGTTTTTATAATCACAGACATCAATTACCAGTTGCCAGGGTAACATATTTGCATATCAGGGAATGCAGTTGCTGGGGAATACAGGTAGTGGGTTAGGGTCAAAAGTCCTCACAAGGGGCTTCTAATCTATCTAGGTGAACAAACAGGTACAAAGTCTTTCAGGGGCTAACTTGTAAGTTCTAAGAGGTAGTTGTCAATAACAAAGGTATAACAAAAGAGGTATAGTGACTCTGTATTTCTTTGATTGGTTATGGTGGACTTAAAGGTAGATAGACAAGAGAGAGCAGAAAGCCCATGTCTATAAAACAGGTTGTTTATAACCACCAGGGCGCATCTCTGGGCAAAGTGTACTCATTGTCTCTGGCTCCCATCCTGTGGGCCATATTTGCCTTGCCTTATCTTTCAAGACACAGGGAAGCTCACAGATTTTGTGTTACCGGGAAGCTTTCCTGGAAAACATCCCTACCAGAGATTTGAGAGCTCTCCCATGATAGCAGCCTCCAGTAAGTGAACCATTGAGTTCACACATTCCTTTAGGGCAAAACCCTGCAAACTCCTGTTTTCTGTCTTTAATATAGTACAATAAAATAATGGTCTTATGAGCCACATCTCATTAATTCCTCAATCATATTTTCCCAAAAAATGGTGGGCAAACTGTTTTCTAATTGGCTATGGGAAAAAGAGAAGGGATGAAATAGAAAAATAGAAAGGGGAGAGAGATCAACAATAAGTAAATCTCTGCTTTGTGTTCTGTAAATTTGTTATTAGTTACGCCTGCATTACTTGAAGTCCAGATTGGACCTGATCTCAGTGGCTGGATTCATCAGAAAATAACACTCTTATCCTCCTTCCTTCCTTTCCCTCTTCACTCTGCCTTCTCTATCCCAGTTTAACATAATTTTCATAAAGCCCAGATACTTCAGCAGTCCCCAACCCTTTGCACCAGGGACCAATTTCATGGAAGACAAATTTTCCACGGGGGTATGGGGTAAGGGTTGGGGGGTGAGGATGGTTTGGGGATGATTCAAGCACATTACATGTATTGTGCATTTTATTTCTATTATTTAATATTACATTGTACTATATAATGAAATAATTATACAAGTCACCATAATGCAGAATCAGTGCGAACCCTGATTCTGAGCTTGTTTTCTTGCAACTGGATGGTCCCTTCGGAGGTGATGGGAAACAGTGACTGATGTGACTGGAGGCAGAGCTCAGGTGGTGATTTAAGTGATGGGGCAGCTGTAAATACAGATGAAGCTTCACTGGCTAGCCCACTGTTCACCTCCTGCTATACGGCCGGGTTCCTAACAGGCTAGGACTAGGACTGGTCCCTGCCTGGGGATTGGGGACCACAGCTCTATAATATAACTAAACCTTATAATGCATTTAAGATGGTTAAAAGAGAAACCAAGAATTAGAAGAAAAGATCTTTGCCAATTTATATAAATGAAATGAACAGAGTAGGGGCTTGACTTTCTAATGCATTTCATCTTTAACATTTCTTAGCTGTTGAATTTAAGGAAATGGATTTTTTTTTCCTCAAGACAATGCTGCTTGGAGATGTTAAGGGGTTTTTTGGTCACAACTAAAGTTATTATATCATTTTTAAGAGAGGTTGTAAACGATTATAGTTAGGCTCACCCAGTTGATGCTGAATCATAATTTTCATTGTTTTATTATAATTTTGATCACCAGTCCAAAGGATAAGTATCTGAAATAGAAACTTAAGAATTTATATTCTGATGATGCAGGACTCAAAACAGGCACAATTAATTCTGGAACAAAAAGTCCCTTCCGAAGAGGAGGCCAAATGCGTGTGTCGGGGAAACCAATTTTATGTCCCATAATGCATTGTAACAAGGAATTTGATAATGGGCACCTTCTCTTAGGACATTTGAAAAGGTAAGTAGGATATTCAGAATAGTGGATGCTAAAAGTGTGACATATCTCTGCCATTATAACTATAGCTTTATATTCCAAACTCATTGTTTTTTGCCATTATGATATAATTATTTCTAATTTACATTTCTAAAGTTTCCTAGAAGGCTTGGTGAAGTCAGATTTTTCTAGTGATATTCTGTCTTCTTTGTGAGTATAGTTTTTAAATATGTGTTTTCCCCTAATATGTCTTACAAAATTTTGAACAGATTTTTGACATTGAAATGCACTCGGATCAGTTTTAGAGAAATGTAGCCCATAAATGTAAATTTCAAGAGACACAGAGCACTTAACAGATATTTGGTCTAGTCTGAAGAAAGCTAATGTGACATTACAAAATAAATGCTTAAGGCAAATTAATGTAAGCAAAATTAATAATAATGAAATATTTATGAAACCCATTTTATCAATTTATTGAGTTTTTTAATAGTAGAGCTTGAGAAAGTAGATATCAAGGGAAGGTGATATTAAAGGTATTAAACATTCTTTCCCCACAGTCTCCCTTTATAATAACCGCTGAAAGATGAAAACGTGAGAGTTTGGCACTCTAAGCCATTGTGTTTTCCAGATGTCTCACTCTTATTCCTTACTTTACCAAGGGAGACCTCTAGAGGGAGTTGCAGCATTCTGTAAATAAATGGGTAGCATACTATATCTATCTATTGTCTTCCAAGCAGTTTAAAATGATGCAACTATTTTAAATGGTTAAAAGGAAAATTAAAAGGATTTAAAAGGCATTTATAGGAAATAGAGGCGTGCCAGAAATCTTAACATGAGAGATTATTATTGCAGTGGTTCATTTAAATTTATTTATGAGTCTTACAGTAACTAAGGCAGGAAGTAAAATTATAATTTTCCAACTGGAAGCTCACCAGTTTGGCAAGAAATGCCTAAATCCATTTTGTTGGATCTTGAGTAATTTTCTGAAATCTTGAGCTTAACTTTTGATCACTTTCTGAGGGGATTACCTGGCATATGGGAGCCACTTGATATTTCCTGAATATGAAAAACATTATTTAATTTTTGAGGAGAAAAGTGTAAAGTTCTTATTGTGTGTATATGTGTTTAGCTTCACAAGTGAAACAACATAGTTTGTCTCCTGGAATGTAAATTTTTCTAATGTTACTTTTCTTTTGCTGAGTAGGTTTGATCACTCTCCATGTGATCCAACAATTACACTACGTGGACCTTTCTTCAGTTCCTTTGCTTGTGTAGTATGTTATAAAAAATTTGTTACTCAACAGCAATATAAGGACCACCTTTTTGCTAAGGTAAGAGCATGTCCTAAGTTAAGAGTATTTTTTTCTAGATAGTCATAGAGTTGGGTGTGTAGGTCTTTTCATGCTGCTCTTAAAGTTGCAATCACCAGTGATACACATAAGGATCAAAATTGCGATTGTCTATTGAAATAAAATGATTTGGGCCATTGAATTATTATTCATGGGTAAACTTGATGGCTAAAAGCTAGCAGTCCTAGAGATTATCATCAAAATCCTTCCTTTCATGGAGTTACTCCATGAAAGTTAAATTACCTTACTGTAGATGCTTTGTGAGCTAGTTAGATGAGCACTAAAAACCTATTCTCTTTTTTTTTGAGACAGTCTCGTTCTGTTGCTCCCAGCTAGAGTGCAGTGGCATAAGCCTAGCTCACTACAACCTCAAACTCCTGGCCTCAAGCGATTCTTCTGTCTCAGCCTCCCAAGTAGCTGGGACTACAGGTGTGCGCCACCACACCTGGCTAATTTTTTTTCTGTTTTTAGTAGGGACTAGGTCTCGCTCTTGCCCAGGCTGGTGTTGAACTCCTCACCTTAAGCGATCCTCCTGCCTTGGCCTCCCAGAGTGCTAGGATTACAGGCGTGAGCCACAGTGCCCTGCCTAAAAACCTGTTCTTAAGTCCACTACCTTTCACTGCTTGTTAAAATGTTGGAACATGTAGTAAATAACAACTCTTTTATTAATGTTAATATTAAGAAATAGAAGTAGTATTTAAAAAGCTGCGTCTCTTATTAAATCTCACAGGACATGAGTTGATTCATGGATATGTAAATCCATGTAATATAGCACTCTAATGAATTTTTACCATATTTGATAGTAGATATCTTTAATGACTCACATTGTAAAAGTGTTACGTATTCATTGTACAAAAATTTTAAAATACTAACCAAAAAAATAAGAAATCATCCTTGGACTCACAGAGATAACCACTTTTAATGTATGTATGTTTTTACTGTTTTTCCATATATAGATAAATATTTTTACGTAAGGCATCTAAATTATTTTGTGATTAAAAACAGTTTGTTGCAAACATAAATGCTTAAATATTTGTTGAATCAGTGATACATTTCTGTATTTTAAATCAATGAATAGTATTCTTCTATATGAACATATTATAGTTCATTTAATTTCCTATTGGATGTATTGTTTAATTTTTTTTTCTATTATTAAAAACAATACCACATTAAATATCCTGGTAGCTAAAAACCTATGAGAAGATCCATATATGATGTATTTACTGAGTAAATATTAGAAATTTTAAATAGTAAAGTAAGTCTAGAGATCAGTGGAGGTTTTTTTAACAAATTGAATTTTTAGAAATTATATCTAGAACTATACTTGAAAAGTAATATACAGAATAGCTTGAATTCCAGGTAGGGTCATAGCAGAGAATTAAAGCTTGCATTGCTATTATATCTGATTGAATTCTATAGTCCTCCTATCCTCTATCCTGGCACTAGAGAACATTCCCAGAACAGATGTGCATCTTGGCGCAGGTTTTGTTACACATTCAGTTATTAGTTTTTGAGAGCCTGCATCTTGTTCAACATTGACTAGGCACTGTAGTAGAAGAGAAATCAGCTTTAGTTCTTACACACAGGGAGCTTGTGCTCTAGAATGAACAAGACTTAATGCTACAACGTAAGTGAAATAGGAGTTCAGAGAAAGGAGAGAAGTAGTATCAGTTGGAGAATTTGGTAAAGCATTATGGAAGAGCAGAGGTCCTCCAGATTATATTTGGACAAATAGAAAGTAAAAGTGGTGGAATTCTGGTGAGGTTGAAGAGACTAAATAGAATAGTGACTGTAGAAATAGGAAGTGTGCAGAAAGCAGTTAACATAACAAGGGCTTGCAGTGTTGGCTCTTGGCTGGTATCTGGGAACTCGGGAGAGTTTCAGCCATTCTCTTGACATGAGTGGCTTACTGTAAGAACAATATGGTTTATGCTGAACACCAGCTTTCCTTATGAGAGTCTGGAATTTTCATACATGCTAGGTAGAGTCTGCCTATAAAACCAGCTCTCTTTAAAAACCCTGGACACTGAGTCTCTACTAAGCTTCCCTAGTAGGCAGTAGTTGACATGTGTTGTTTTAACTCATTGCTAGAGAAATTAAATGTGTTCTGTGTGACTCCCCTGGGAATGGTTTCTTGGAATCTTTCACCTGGTTTCCTTTTACTTAGCCTCTTGTGCTTTTTCCTTCTACTGATTTTGGTTTGTATCCTTTCACTGTAGTAAGTCATGGCTATGAGTACAATATGCAGTGTCTTGTGAGTCCGCTTAGCAAACCAATGTACCTAAGGGGAGTCTTGGGGATTCCCAACACAGATAATAACCTGATTTTAAAGGCACAAGATCTTGAACTTGATATTGGCAAGAGAGAACTATTATAGAACAGTGACATGATGAAAGTAATGCATTATATACCTTTAGAGGTAGGACTTCTAAATATACCCAATTCCTTCCGTTTTTTTAGGGACACAAAAAGACTGAGTGATATTAGAATGACAGTAGTTTTCAGAGTGGATTCAAGGATGTGGACAAAGAGACAAGTTTAGGTGACTTTTGTAGTAATTTAGCTTTGAGATGAGAGAAGTGTTTGACTTGGGTAATAGCATTTAGAATGAAGACCTTAAAGTGAAACCAAAAGACATATTGAAGAATAATGATAGGATTAACTTTGCCACGACAAATGGAAGGTTTAGGAAGAGAAGCAAAAAAGGGTACAAGGGAACTACATTCTACTTTTTTTAGTGTTTGCAATAGATTACTAATAGTCTACATTTTTCAGAACTAGAGTTTTCAGGACATGTTTCCCTATTCCATGTTCTAAGTGTTTTCTCTAATATAATCAGCAAATTTATCTTTTTTCTTTAGTAAATTTGAATAGATAATTTAACCTCAAAATGGATTCTTTCATTTGTTTTTTCCTGTTTCATTAATTTGTTCATTTTCTTTTTTCTGGGAATCACGTATTCCATACAGTTTTGCCCCATTTTTTGCCTTATATCTAGGAAGTATATTTATGACATTCAGCCTTTTGAGAAGCAGTATGGTAAAATAGAAAGAGCAAAGGCTTTGATATTAGATAGACCTGGGTTCCTTCCACTGTTATTTTTATTAGCTACATGTTCGTGGCAAGTTACTGAAACTGTGAGCTTAGTTTCTTCATCTCTAAAATGGTATTGTTATACTTACATACAAAGTTGTTAAGAGAAATATAATACTTTAGCACTTTGAGCCTGACGCACAGCCCTCAATAATTGCCTATTTTTTGGCATGTCTGTCACAAGGACTCAAAGGAAACTAGTGTGCCTTAGGTTTTAATTGGCCTCTCTTACATCATCCAGAAGAGGTCGCTAGAAGATTGTATAAGGCTCATGTTTTTCATAGCTATTCTGTTTTGTAAAGATGGCATACTCTGAAGAAAGAAAGTCAAATGATTCCCAATTTGCATTGTTTTCCTTGCTTCCCTTCCCTTTTTCTTTTATCTCAAATATCTTTCCTCTAGACTAGACCTTCTCAAACTTTAATGTGCACATGAATCACTTGGGAATTTTGTTAAAATGATTCTAACTCAGTAGGTCTGTGGTGAGGGTCTTAGATTTATATTTCTAGAAAGTTTATAGGTGACGCCAGTGACTTTTGACATTAAAGCCATCCATTGGGTATTATATCACCAGATAGCTTCCTGCTTTTTTCCCTTTTTTATGATGGTGGTGGTGGGATATACTGTAAGCTCTTTTGTGCCTCAGTGTCTTTTGTGGGTCAATAGGGCGGCCACTCTTTATTGTGTTTCTAAGGATATTATGTCATCTAAGCTGATTTTTCTCCTTTGCTTGCCTGTTCTCCCCATCCCTAGGCAACCACTAAACTATTAATACTTTGTCAGTGGATTTCTCTCTTCTGGACATTTCATATAAATGGAATCAAACAATATGTGGTCCTTATGACTAGATTCTTTCCCTTGCCATAATGTTTCTAAGTTATAGCCAAGGTTTTATCATGTATCAGTACTTCATTCCTTTTTATTGCCAAATAATATTTCATTGTATGGATGTATTCCAAATTTTATATATCAGTTCATCAATTGATGGACATTTGAGTTGTTTCTACTTTTTGGCTGTTACAAACAGTGCTTCTATAAACAAATATCCAAGTCTTTTTGTGGAAACATGTTTTAACTTCTCTAATGAGTTAAATTGTTCTGTCATATGTTAACTCTTTAATTTTTTAGAGAATTGCCAAACTGTTTTCCAACACTGTACCATTTTCCTTTCCTACCAGTGTGTATGCAGGTTTCAATTTCTCCACATCCTTGTCAACAATTATTATTACCTATCTTTTTGAATTTAGCCATCCTAGTAGATGTAAAGTGGTATCTTACTGTGGTCTACTTTTTTTGATATAAAAATTTATAATGATGGATTTTATTTTAATGTAACCAGAAATACGGTAAAAAGGAATTGAATAATTTACCAATTATCCTATTTCTCATTCCTTCCCCCAGTTTGTAGAAGGTATTTGCAAATATGCCATAGTTTTATAATAAGTATGTTCTAACAAAATTTTATGTAGAATCACATTTTGGTTTTATTGAGAAAATCATTTAAACAAGCTTTATGTTGAATCCATTTATAATTCACGGTTAAACTAAAAATGATTTTATTTACTTAGTTTAGGGTTCTTCAAGTAGGAGAAACTTGTATAAATTGGTGGTTAGTAAAAGTCTTTATTGCTCTTATCATTAGAACCTTCTAATTGGTTCTGTTTGCATTGAATGCAAACTATACTCCTGGTGGTTATTTCTTATGTGAGGCTCTCAAATTAAAACAGGATTCGGGGAGGAGGGAGTAGTGAAAAGAGTATAGAATTCATAACCAAGATATAAAGCTGGATTTGAATGCTAGGATTATCCTTTCTAGGGGTACAACTTATTTGAGGGGGGAGGGTGGTAAGTTGGTCAATTTCAACTTTTCTCAGTTGTTAATAATGAAAATAGTACCTCATGGATTTGTTAAAAGTATTAAATGGATAAACATTCAGAACCCTAGTATGGTACTTGACCTGTGTTCAATATAAATGTAAATTTTCTGTCTATTTTCTCTTGTATCTCATAAGTACTACATAGACTGTTCTGATATTATTTACATTAAGAGTAGTAAATTTAAGATGGCACAATACAATTTTAAGGCTATTGCCCTAAAGATCCTTAACAAGAAGTTTCATTATATTTATAACAAGCACACACATATATATGCACATATACACTTTTTAAAATTTCCAGTGTTAGAATACAAGTGCCTCTTAACCAGGTTTGGAAGCCTAGGTACCTACTTGACTATATCAAAATTTTAAAAGTGATCATACACAAAATGAATAGATGTTTAGAAAAATATTTGTAAAATGGAGGATGAGACAAATAATTAATTTTGATAATAAAGGACTGATTGACCAGAAGGGGAGAGAGCAAAACAATTGAAAAAAATTAATAGATGTTTAGAAAAATATTTGCAAAATGGAGGATGAGACAAATAATTAATTTTGATAACAAAGGGCAAATTGACCAGAAGGGGAGAGAGCAAAACAATTGAAAAATAAAGCTAAAAGATATGAATAAGAAATTCACAGAAGAGCACATCCAACAGAAGAACAAATGTATAAATAAATGCTCAAACTCATAGACAGGAAATGACATTAAAGTAAAAATGAGTATCATTGTCAGACTGGCAAAAATGAAAAAGATCCATAAAATCTATTGTTGCCAGGCTCATTCAGTGCTATAGGATATGTGAATTGGTAGAGCCTTTTTGAAAAGCAATCATGCGGTATCTTTTAATCTTCAAATGTGTGTACCCTTTAACCCTATAAAGCCACTCTTGATAATGAGGGAAAAAAGCACCTATATAAGTAAGGATATATATTCAAGGATGTTTACATCATCATTGTTTTTAGTGAGGAAAAAAACCCAAAACTGAAAAAAATCTAGAAATGAATGGTTGACTAAATTGAATAGTTTCACACTATGGCATAGTTTGCATCCATTAAACTGTATCAGTTGATTTTTAGGGATTTAGAATTAGAACCATACTAACTGGTTTTTAGGGATTTCATTTTCATTATATATTATGGAGTGAGAAAACAGGCAAAAGAGTCTTTAAAATGATAATATTTGATAAAACAGTGGCATTCCCCTTATATGTTTATTTCTATATATCTTTGTAAATGATTAAGCATGGAGAAATGTATGGGAGAATACTTATATTGTAAACAATGGTTACAGGGTAGAGTGAACAAAGCAAAACATTAGAAAAAGTATATGTGGTGTGACTACATTTATGCACTTATATAATATTACGTATGAATGTGTATGTAAAAATGAAAAATATATAGAAAGCAAATGTACTTGTATATTTATTACAGAAAGAGCTATAATTTATTTTTAAGGAAAACTAAAAATTTTATATATGGGACCTTGTTTATGATAAAACTTCTGTAATTCACATTAGGATAGAAAAGTTTTCATGTTAAAAATTGATACAGGATATTCTGAATAAATAATAGGAAATTTTTAAGTTGACTTTAAGAAGTTAAGTATTGATTTTAGTTGTCTATAATACAGCTTTGCCTTATATTTTAGGAAACCACAGATGATGGACATAACAACAACCTTCTTCCTCAGATTATTCAATGTTTTGCGTGTCCAAATTGCTTCCTTCTTTTTAGCAGCAAGGATGAGTGTTTGAAGCATATGTCTGGAAAGAATCATTTCCATCAGAGTTTTAAACTGGGTGGTATGTTAATACTCCTCTTCTGAAAATTATTACTACTTTAATCTTTGCTGATTTACCATACTTAGTAGATCATTCTTGAGGTTACTTATCCTCATATTAGTTTTAGAACCATGGAAGTGAAAGATTGTTATCTCAATTCTTATTTTTTAAAAGCTTGTCAATATTTATTTGTACCTATGAGTAAAGATTACTTTGAGAAGTGAAGAGAAACTTGGGAAGGAGACATTTATTCAAGAGAATGTTTTTGTTATATCCACGATATCAAGCAAGTTGTGTGTTTCTCTGCATTTAAGACTCAAATTTTAATTTGAGTGTAAGGCATCCTTTGTATTTAAGACTAGAAAGTGGTTATCCTTAGATTTTTATTACATAAATAGCTATCTTCTTTTACTTACACCAGTTGGTGTTGTGAAAGACAAAGGGGAGAAAGGTTGGTCACTCTGTACTCAGGTAACTTTGCAAGTTATAGTTTATTTTGTCTTTCAGATCACAAGGGAACAGCACATCCAATATCATTTCCATCTTTTGCAAAGAAACTTTTGATCTCTCTATGCAAAGATGTTCCATTTCAAGTTAAGTGTGTGGCCTGCCACCAGACACTGCGTTCCCACATGGAGCTCACTGCCCATTTCAGGTTTGTACAGGTCTAGTCTTGGGCTGTGAAACAATCCTAATGAGCTGTCTACTAGTGAGAGGATATAACAGATACTTTTCTAGTTCATGTTCTTCTCCTTTTAAAAAGAGAATATAAATTTGCCTGGAAATTAACCAAATTTAGCATAATGAGAAAAGTTACAAGTGTGGAAAAAGTGGATATATTGATATTGCTGTCTATGTAAGACAACCTAACAGTTCTAAGTTTTTTCCTATGTGTGTTCTGTGATTGTGAGTAGGGGAGGAGAGGGCTGAAATAGAACCTTAGTTTTAAATCAACCAGAATGAAAGTATCATATACGTGTGAAAGATTAAATCTCAGTGAAAGGCCAAATTTGTCAAGTAATCAAGATTTTTTTTTTTTCTATGTCTTTACAATGGAATATTTTAAGCAATATAGGAAAGTAGGGAGAATAGTATAATGAGCCCTGGAGTACTTTTCACCCAGCTTCAGTAGTTAACACATGACATATATTCCTACTCTCACAAGTTATTTTGAAGGAAATCCTAGACATCATATTATTTCATCTATAAATACTTCAGTATGTACTGTAAATGATAAGGACTCTTCTTTTTTAAAAAAAAGTAACTGTAATACTATTATCACATCTTTAAAAAATGAATAGTTTCTTAATACCATCAGTTGACTCAAGTCAATTATATTTCCCTGATTATCTCATGAAATTTTTAAAAGTTGGTTGGTTGGAATCATGATAAACAAATCTGTAGTTTGCATTTAGATGCTATGTTTCTTAGGTCCCTTGTTTTTCTTTAGCATGCATTAAAAGTTTGTTTTCTACAAAGTGACACAATTGCATTTAAGTGGAACAGTTGTTTTCACAAACCTTCAAGTTAAAATAGTTCTCAATAAAACTGAGGCAGTAGAATATAATGGTTAACAGTCCCGATGCTGACTTACGTTTCATGAGTTTAAATTCTGTTTCTGCCTTTTATTTTTATTTGTTGTTATGAAAAATTTCATCTATAGAACTAAACAGAGTAGTATAATGAACACCCATTTACCCATCACCCAGCTTTAATAATTATCAGCACTGCCATACTTGTTTTGTTTGTACTTCTGTATATACACTTCTCTCTTTAATTATTTTAAAAAGTTTTTTTGTTTTTGAGATAAAATTTAAATTCATTGAGGTCTACAGATTAACTTCTGCAGTTTTGACAAGTGGATACACTTATTCAACCCACACTCTTAGCCTGATACATATTGCTCATTGTGTCCTTTCCTAGTAATTTCCCACCCCTCACTCACAGGCAGTCTCTGTTTTGTATTTTTTTTACACCTTACATCAGTTTTATCACTTTGAGAACTTTCATGTAAATGGAATTATGTAAATGGAAACATGTTAATGGAATCATGTTTGTCATAATAATATCTGTGAGATTTATTGTTGAGTACATTGTTCCTTTTTAAGCATAGTATTCTGTTGTATGACTGTAGCACAATTTGTTCATCAATTCTCATGTTGATGGACATTTGGGTTGTTTAAATTTATAGCTATTGTGAATAAAGCTCTTAGAAATATTTTGTACAAGTCTTTTTGTAGACATATGTTTTCATTTCCCTTAGACGAATATCTAAATGGAATTGCTGGTTCTAAAGTAGGTGTATATTTAACTTTTTAAGAAACCACTAAACATTTTTCCAAAGTGGTTGTACCAGTTTACATTTTTACCAGCACGGTATCAGAGTTCTAGTTATACTTCATCCTTGCTAACATTTGATGTCACAAGTCTTTTTCATTTTTGCTATTCTTATGTTGCGTTGTGGTTTTTATATGCATTTTCTTGATGAACAATGTTGAGTACTTTTTCATGTGCTAATTATTGGCCATTTGTTTATCTTTGTGAAATGCCTGTTCATGGCTTTTGCCTATTTTAAAAATTTGATTGTTTGCCTTTATAATAGTGAGTTGAGATTCTTTTTTCATGATTATGCTGTGTCCTGCCTCAAAAACCTTTGCCTCTTCTTGCTTCAAGAATATGTTATTTCATTTTTTAAAATTTAGCTTTGATTTTTTAGCTTTTATGTTTATTTCTATAATCTATCTCAAATTTCTGTTGATTTTTAAAACAACCAATGTTTGATTCTCTCTTGTTGCCCATTTTCTTTTTCATTAATTTCTGCTCTTTATATTTTGACTTTAATTGCTTATCTTTTTCTAGCTTACAGTGGAAGCTTAGACTGACTTTGAATCTTCATTTTCGATATAAACATTTAAAAATATAAATTTTCCGTCTAAGTACTGCTTTACCTGCATCTCACAGATTTTGATAAGCTGCATTTTCATTTTTATTCAGTTAAAAATATTTTATCTTTTCATTCCTCAGATAATTTAACATAGAGTTACCATGTGACCCAGCAAGTTCTACTCCTTGTATACAGTTAAGAGAAATGAAAACATAAGTCCACACAAAGACTTGTATGTTTGTTTATAGCAGCATTGTTCATATGTCCATCAGCTGACAAATGGATTAAACAATATGTTATATCCATATAATGCAATATTATTTGTCCATGAAAAGGAATGAAATACTAATATATGCTACAAATCTGATGAACTTTGAAAATATGATGCCAAGTGAAATCAGCCAGTAACAAAATGTCCACTTATTATATGGTTCTATTCACATGAAATTCTAGAATAGGGAACTCCATAGAGACAGAAAGTAGTTGCTTAGGGCTCTGTGGTTGCTTGGGTTTGGGAGTATAGGGAAAATGGGAGGTGATAGCTAAAGGGTATGGGGTTTCTTTTTGACATGATGCAGTGTTCTAAAATTGACTATAGTTACAGTTTCACATTTCTGTGAATATATGAAAAAACATAGAAATCATATAACTTAACAGGATGAATTATGTCTCAATAAAACACTGTTTAAAAAATGTTGTATAAAAACTTTATTTTTTCCCTTTTGATTTCTTCTTTGATCTATAGGTTTATTAGAAATATGTTAACTTCTAAAGATTTAAAAATTTTACATTTAGCGATTTAATTTCTAAACATTTAGGGATTTTTTTTAATTCTCATTTTCAGTTTAATTCCACTATAATTAGAAACTGTATTTTGTATAATTTTCCTCTTTTAGAATATATTAAATGTAGCACATCTTTCTTCTTTGGTGTTTGGTAATTAAGGGAAGATAGTTAAAGCACAGTTGTTCCAGTTTTTTGGTTTTCTCTAGAGAAGTCAGTTTATTCTGAGTTAATCTGTGGAATAGTGTGTGGTTTTATTGAGCTTCGTTCCCTAGTGCAAAAGCAACCATGGGCATGACATTTTCCTGACAGAAAATTAATCAGTTCTTAAAGAGTAGGTAGTAGGTTGTCTAGAATTACCATTAATAGTCTAATAATTTGCTTGTCTGATAAGGTCCTCTATCAGTGCATTTGATACAGATTTTAGTTTTGTAAAATTTGCCTGAAGTAAAGAAAAATCTTTTCAATCTAGTTTTACTTTTTTATATTTTGGTTAAAAGATAAAATGTAAATAATAAATACTCAGGTATTTTAAGATGATAGATATCATGTCATGTGCATATTTATGGAAAACTATCTTTTAGTGCTTATTTATACATTGGTTATTATATAATACCTGCAATAAAATGCGGTGATGGTTTATTTTTACAGTATTTATGAAACAGGTTTTTTTAATCCAATTTAGAGTTCGTTGTCGAAATGCTGGTCCTGTAGCTGTAGCTGAGAAGAGCATTATCCAGGTTGCAGAGAAATTCTTATTAAGAGGTTATTGTCCTAATTGCAACCAAGTCTTTGTGGATGAAACCAGCACTCAAAATCACAAGCAGAATTCAGGACACAAAGTCCGAGTCATTAACTCAATGGAAGAATCAGTCTTACTTTATTGCCACATCAGCGAAGGGAACAAACATCCTTCTGACTTGCATTTATTGTCAGACCAATCAAAATTTTCATCGCTTAAAAGAACTATGTCTATTAAAGAATCTAGCTCTCAGGATTGCGGTGCCATTCCAAAAAAGAAGCTGAATTTAGAAGATAAAAGCCATGAAGGTGTAGTTTGTGTCCAGAAAGAAAAACCAATGGTTAAAACCTGGTTTTGTGAATGCAGTCAACGATTCCCAAGTGAAGATGCCGTAGAAAAGCATGTTTTTTTGGCAAACACTATGTGTTATAAGTGTGTGGTCTGTGGAAAGGTGTGTGAAGATTCAGGGGTCATTCGCTTACACATGAGCCGGATTCATGGAGGGGCACATTTGAATAACTTTCTTTTCTGGTGTCGGACATGCAAAAAGGAGTTAATGAGGAAAGATACTATCATGGCACATGTGACTGAATTTCATAATGGACACAGATATTTTTATGAGATGGATGAGGTAGAAGGTGAAACTTTGCCATCATCATCTACAACTCTGGTGAGTAATTTGACTGCTAACACGCCTTCTTCAACTATTGCTGTTACTGATCATTCCCTGGCAAACAATCCTCCAAGGGGCAAATGGCAATGCCGAATTTGTGAAGACATGTTTGATTCCCAAGAATGTGTAAAACAGCACTGCAAGTCTTTGGCAAGTCACAGGTTTCATAGATATAGTTGTGCCCATTGCAGAAAAACTTTTCATAAGATAGAAACATTACATCGCCATTGCCAAGATGAGCATGACAATGAGATAAAGATTAAATACTTCTGTGGGCTTTGTGATCTTATCTTTAATACGGAAGAAGCATTTTTGAATCATTATAAGGAGCACCATAGCATAGATTATGTGTTTGTGTCAGAAAAAACTGAAACTTCAATTAAAACTGAGGATGATTTTCCAGTAATAGAGACCAGCAATCAGTTAACCTGTGGTTGCCGTGAGAGTTACATCTGTAAGGTCAACCGAAAGGAAGATTATAGTAGGTGTCTCCAAATCATGCTGGAGAAAGGGAAACTATGGTTTCGTTGCAATTTGTGTTCAGCAACAGCACAGAATTTAGCAGACATGAACATCCATATTCATCAAGTGCACAGAGAAGAAAAGAGTGAGGAGGAGGAACAGAAGTATGTAATCAAGTGTGGCACCTGCACAAAAGCGTTTCATGATCCTGGGAGTGCACAGCAGCACTTCCATAGAAAACATTGCTTCTTACAGAAACCCAGTGTGGCTCATTTTGGATCTGAAAAATCAAGCCCGTACAAGTTTACTGCCAGTGCCTCACATACAGAGAGAAAACTGAAACCGTCAGTAAGCTATGCGAAAAATTCAGACATGGAGAAAGGAGCTGAGAATGACCTAAGCTGTCAGAATACAGGTATGGCTTTACAACTGTGTGCAAATTTTACATAATAATATAGAAACTTACAATGTACCCACCATTTTTATAAAAATTAATAATTCAATTTTGAAGCAACAGGATGACATGTTAGTTAATTACAGCGTATATTTTTTAGGGATTTGTATTCTTATTTATACACTCTTTAAACTTAAGGGAATAAAGGATATGTTGGCTTGAAATAATATATATTTAGGATATCATTTTTTTTCTTTTACAAAAGATGTGTGGATTTTGAAGATGAAGGAAATTGATAGTCGATTTGAAAGTTTATCATGGACCTTACTGTCATTTAGATTTTTCATATATTTAAGTTCACTAAAAAGATATATGAATTTTGTTTTCTATTTGGACTCATTCTTTAGTATAAGAAATTAAAGGTCATTTCACCACTTATATATTTTTGTTATGATTTACTTAGAAGTGAAGTTTTAACATATAGTTAAAATAAATAACGTAGAAGTAGAGTTAAAATTTGTGGCAAGAAATTAGAGGGAAAATTGTGGTATGCATTCCCCTGTTTGTGTTTATTCTGGACTTTCCTTGTTCCATATGGTAGGATTAAAGTCTGGAAGAGTGGTATGTTTTCATTTTGTTTAGAAGTATAATTTTTTAGAGTATAATTTTAAGTCTATATTCTTTTAAATAAATATTAACTCTTGGTGAGTTATACAGTATAGTGTGGAGACAATGAGAATATGTGAAATTTTTAGCTAGTAAAATATTTTAATGAAACATTGAATTTTTACATGCTCGCTTTATAGCATATGTAGTAGATCTCAACATCACCTTTGGTTATGGCATGTTTTAAGTGAGAACTGATTAAATTATGGACTATCTGCTCCAAACAGTGAAATAGTGGTTACACCGTTTTATATTATTTTATGCTTTTCTTTTGTTCTTCTGATTACTTTGGGGGAATTTATGTTAGTCTATGTTTGATGAAAGATGACTGTAGTATCTAAATCTAGAATTACTGAACATGTAGAGAGGTAGTAGGTAGGTAGTTTGGAAATGGGAGGGGTAGTATGTTTGAGGGAATCACTGTTAGGCAGAGTAGAAGTTATTCATTTAAAACAATGTAACACTTGAATGTTTGCTGTCACTGGAAACTTTAAGGTCTTGTCAAAGTGAAAAGGTATGAAACAAAGCAAAGGGTAGGGTAAAGAGAGTTGAAGAATGGGGGAAGATGAAAGATATATTTATGGTGCGAGGTGCTCTCTAGGGTGTTTAATCATGGAGCCTGAGGGCTACTAATAAATCAGTCTAGATTAGGAAAAGAACAGAATTCTGATATCAAGAAGGTTCTTAATGAGTAACCTTGAAATTTTATATGGATGATGCAAGCTCTTGGTTATTTAGCCATAAAACTTGGTCTTTAGTTCTTCCAGTATATTAATTTTTTAAAAAATTCCTTTCATAAATGACTTCTAAAGAGGCTTAGAACCAGTGACAGTGGTTCATGCCCATAATCCCTGCACTTTGGGGGGGCAAACCAGGAAGATTGCTTGAGACCAGGAGCTCGAGACTAGCCTGGACAACATATTGAAACCCCATCTCTACAAAAAATAAAAAAAATTATCTGGGCGTGGTGCTGGAGGCCTACAGACCCAGCTACTCGGGACGCTAGGACAGGAAAATCACTTGAGCCCAGGGGTTTGAAGGCCGCTACACTCTAACCTGGGTGAGAGAGCAAGACCCTGTTACTAAAAAAGCCTTAGGATCAATGGCAGATATTTGCAAAAAGGATATAAAATCACATTTATGAAATGCTCAGAATATTTTTTATCTCATTTAAGTGTAAATTGTCTCTTGTATGGATTTGGATTTCATGAAAAGGTTTATATGTAGATGAATAACTTGTAAGGTTAATATCTTTTAGACTTGAGAAATTAGAATGATTTTAAGTTCCTACTGAATTCATGTTGATGTTTCTCTCTTCTCAGAGGAGGAAGCTGTTGAGCTTCCAGATTTGGATTACCTACGAACCATGACTCATATAGTCTTTGTAGATTTTGATAACTGGTCAAACTTTTTTGGTCATCTACCAGGACATCTAAACCAAGGGACATTTATTTGGGGCTTTCAAGGTAGGGTTAATAAGAAAAACATTTATAAAAACCCCTCTTTCTGCCGCTAGAATATGGTTTATTTAAAAAGGTTTAAACCCCGCTTAAACCTTCCTGAACAAAACATAGGAACATAATTGGAATATTGTTATTTTGCAGTATAGTTACTCTGCTAGAATATTTTTCTCTTTACACGTCTCTATGGTAAATGTTAGCTTTGTTTTTTGACCTAGTTTATGGATCTTTTGATATAGACTGAAAAAGGCTTTATCCAACATCTACAGTGTGCTAGGCATTATCGATTGGTACTAACATGGTTACTCATTATTATGGTTTTCTTCCCTTTAAAATACAAAGAAGCAGGCCAATTTTTTTTTCAAAATGTTAAAATGAATAAATAGCGGAGTTAGCTTTTGAACTTCGGCCCCTTAGCTATAGAACTAGCATTATTTTCAACATGTCATAACTACCTCTTCATTCTTGCTATTTATAAGTATGCAACTTCATCTAAGTCTCTTTACAAACTGTTTACCAACCTGGAGGAGAGGCTTCTTTGGTTTGCAGAGGTTTAATATAATGAGCATGTGATACAGTTCATGTTTGATAGGAAATAGCATGTAAAGAGAAGATTGGGACTGAAGATAGAAACATACTGACCTGGATAAGTTAGCTAGTGTAATGTTTTAGTAGCTTTGCTGATTGCCCATAATTTCTATCCACTAAACAGCTATGACATTTATAAAAAACACTAATGTTTGCATTCATATAGATTGATGCCATTCAAGGAATTTTCACACAAATTACTTTGATACTGCTTAGTATCCCTGTGAGTTTTCACATGAGTAGATAGATTCAGGGAAATTGGTCTGCCTTCACAAGATTGTAGAGTAACAAGATGGTGATGCCCGTGCTAGGACTGAGTTTTCCCACATTCTAATCTGGTACTTTCCCTTCCAGAAAAAGTATTTCTAGTATGTATTTTTCCTTGATACAGTTGTCAGCCTTTTCCTTCCCTGTTTAACTATCATTTATGTCTTTTCTGAAATTAATAGGAGGAAACACCAATTGGAAACCTCCACTCAACTGTAAGATCTATAATTACCTGAACAGGATTGGATGCTTCTTCCTTCATCCTCGCTGTAGTAAAAGAAAAGATGCTGCTGATTTTGCCATATGTATGCATGTGAGTCATTATTTTATTCAAAATCTAATGTGAGTCTAGAACCCACTTGGAATTTTTTTTCCACTTGAATTTTAATGACAGTGTATAAATCATTCTTCAGTAGTATATTTTTGTATAAAACCTTCAGTATCAGGTTCTACTTATGACTACCATGAGAGCAGGAGCCCATAACATATTTATTTACTGCCTTAGCTCTAACTCCTAGCAGATCCTCAGCTATACATAGTAGACCTTTTCAACTATTTATGAATAGTGCTGATACTATATGTGATATATGCTAAGACACATTTTAACATCTATGAAATTTAGAGCTACCTTAACAATCACTGTTGACCTAGATATAATTTGCATTTGCTTCTGCCTCTGCCAGTTACCTAGAGAAACTACCAACCTGAGATCAACTTTAAATGAAATTTTCTGCTTTAGCGCTTGTGTGTCACACTAATAATATGAATTTACTCTGCAAACTTGTTGACTGCTGTTTATTGTTTAAACCACAAGAGAGTTCTTTTTTCCTCTATCCAGTGCCAACATTGAATCATATAAATTACCTTGCTTACCTTTTCTCTATGGCAGATTTATTTCTTATTTACCTTTACTTTGAACATATATAGCCCTTTGGCATTCCGGTTTTATGTGGGGGCCATCTATTGAACTTTTGTTTTGGCTTTATTTTTTTCCTTCATGACACATAAAATAGCTTATTATATAATTGATGGCATTTTGTATTTGATTAAATGTGGCATATTTCATTTGTGAAGGAGGGAGATCCTTGACAGGGACTAGGGAACAAGCTGAATATACCTTCCTAGGTATGTATTCATTGTGAAATAGATATAACTTGATTTGAAACTCATGCTGATTTTTGCCAACCTATGCCATTTGTTCTAACTTAAATAGATATAACTTGATTTGAAACTCAATGCTGATTTTTATCAACCTATGCCATTTGTTCTAACTTAGGCTGGCCGTCTAGATGAACAACTACCCAAGCAAATTCCTTTCACCATCCTCTCAGGAGATCAAGGTTTTCTGGAGCTAGAGAATCAATTTAAGAAGACTCAGAGGCCAGCTCATATACTAAACCCTCACCACTTAGAGGGAGATATGATGTGTGCCTTATTAAATAGCATATCTGATACCACCAAAGGTATGCAGCTGCAATCACAGTGCAAACCGCCCAAGAGGAGGAGACTTCACTGCTAAGAGGAAACCAATAAACTGCTGTCCACTAGTGAACCATTGTTGCCTGCTCACTAAACCATCGTACTCTCATACTTCTTACTTATCTTTTCCTTATGTCACTTTCATTCTTTAGTGTTTTAGAAGGAGGATGAATTCATAATAATTTTCTGGAGCCTTTTTTGATCTAGTATATAAAAATCTATATTCATGTATATAAAATATATATTTATGCATTGAAATATGTTACTATAATTTTGAAAGCTCAGAATACATATTTACTTTATTTCTGCAATTCCAGGTTTACTGTCAGTTTTTTGGTTTTTTCCTGTTTTTGTAGAGAGTGGGTTCTTACTGTGTTTCCCAGGGTTATCTCAAACTCCTGGCCTCCAGCAGTCCTCCCACCTCACCCTCCCAGAGTGCTGGGATTTACCTTCCATTTTTTAAACAGTAATGTGCTTATAGGTGAAAACCAGAAAGCAATAAATGATATATGGCAATACAAAAAAAAATAAGATCATTTAAGAGGTTGACAGTGACAGTGCAACCATGATAGGCCTTTAGATCCTTGGAGAAGGGGTGTGTACCGCTTATCTTATTGCTGGAACTTGTACTCTCTTCTCTACTTTAGTGAGATTACTCAGTGAAAGGAGTCCTGATGTCCAGTTTCTTCCCTGTATTTAAGAAAGGATGTATGTATAGGGATTCAGAATTTCAATGAAAAACAGTGGCTACTTTTTGGCATTTTTATGTGCCTTTACATTTTACAACTCTGCTTGCCTCCCAGATATTTTTTTCTTTCAATATATTTGAAACCACATTTTGATTAAAAATCCATTCTGAAAAATTTTGCTCTAATTACAGTGGATTAATTCACTTCTGCAAAGTTAGGAATCAGTGATCTGCTAGCCCAACTGTGGTCTTTAAAGCAGAATATTGATGCAAGATTATAAAAGAAAATGAACTCTTTGGATATTAATGTCATGCCTTGGTACTGAATATTATCTTCCTATTCTGTAATTTTTGTTTCCATTCACTTTTTCTCTTTAGCTTCCCTTTAAAAAAAAAAACCTCTTTTTCTTCTACTCTTTTGCTGTCCCTTCCCCAATCCTCAATAACATCTACTTAATATCCTGTAAAAACTTAAATTTTTACCTGTGTAGGCCAACCACCTTTCCTTCTCTTATGCTGCTGCTTTTGGGAACATTATTTTTAATAATTTAGATTGTGAAAACTATTATGGATTTGCCTCTTATTTCAATTCTATTTGGAATGAGAGTTGCATATGAGTAGGCCAGCATGGGTATATTAGGGTTGGAGGTAAGATACAGGTTATTAATATTTACTGATTATGCCCTATGAATCCCTGTTATGCTCTGGGTATTCTTTTTTTTTTTTTTTTTTTTTTGGTCATTCATTCATCTTCAGTACTCACTTGAACTTACTGCTCTTTGGAGGCACATGTGTACTTTATTCTCAATTTTTGTGAAATGCAGAGATCATACTGTGCATAAAGAAAGACATGGGTTTTGATTCAAATGCTAACTTTGCTGCTTCCTAGATGTGTGATTTCAGGCAAGTTACTTAACTTTTTCTGAGCCTCATTTTTTATATCTGTAAGGTTGTAAGAATTAGTAATGTGTGTAAGTGTCTAGCACAGTACATGAAGCACTTTAGGTGCTCAATAAATAGCTATTTTTTTATTACTACCATAAAAGTAAAATATGATTCCTAGCCACTACAATTTTAAGGTAATGAAAATAATTAAGTGGCTAAAGAAGTGTAGACTTTTTAAGTGAAGAGATTTTATATTTATTTAGATTTAAGGATCTAATGAATTATATAATGCTTTTGTAACTCTAAAATTAAAAAATATATATGAAATCTTTGTATGTTCAGATTTAGTTATCTGATTTAAGACAAAATTTTTCTTTATGTAAGACTTTTAAAGCATCAAGTTGTCTGGTAGTAAACTTTAAAGGAATCAAAGAAAAATCGGTTTCTTGGATAACCCTTTATTCCATCTCTTTTCCTAACAAATGGCTTTGTGAATAGTACAGTAATAGTTTCTGTTAAGGAATGACATTTAATATATAACTCTCAAAGTCTACTTATTATATATTAATAATTCTTGTTGGGCCTTGAGGTAACTTTGGTTATTACAAGAATACCAGAATGACTCCTTACATATAGCTTAGCATGGTATTCCTTCTTGTCTTCAGATTTGACAACCAGTCAATTTCTTAAAGCAGTACGGTTTTGGGGTTGAGGTCACTGGATATTTTTGAGAATTTGATGAAAGCTTTCTGTACCCAGGTAAACATGTATTTGCAATATTATATACAATTTTAGGGGATTATGGTCTCAGTGTTGCCAGTTATGACCCAACAAACAGAACTGTCATATTTATGATATAACAAAAGTTTATAGTCAGTAACATACAGTAAGAAGTTCTCTCATATTTGTCATTATTACAAAGGCAGTCTGATGATTTTCAGGTTTTTAAGTTTTCCACCAAAGTGTGGAGAAACGATGTAAGTTTGAATCTCTTATTCTTTATAACTTTTCAGAAATTTACTCACTTCCAGGATGAGAAAGTGGTTTTTATTAGAATGGAGATTCCTGTATAAACAGGAAGAATCTGTTGAATAGGCATGAGAATCAGTGATCATATGGTATCTTATACTTGGAGAATTTAGACTTTGCCAGTTTTTTCAATTATTTGAAAGTCTTACAGGAGGTACTTACTTCAGTAAAAATAGATATTCAGAGTTCATATATCAATACACAGTCATTTGACCCTAAGGCATTTCTTTTTTGATTGGTGGGGAGGGGAAAGATTAAGTAGCTTTACTACTGGCACTCTTTTAGGTCTATGACTTGGTTAGTCAGGGTAGGTCAGTTACTCCTTGTAGCAATGTGAGCCTTTAAATTTGAGGTTTCAGTGTGTCATCATTTTTGGCCTGTTCTCTCTTCTTCTGAGCATGAGGGTTCCAGCACCAACATTTTAATTATAGCTATGATATATGTATAAATTCTTATAGATACATTTAAACAAATCTATTAACCTGCCCTTAATTGACCTCTTCGGTCCCCTTATGTTTCATCAATTCTCTTTTGTATTACACTCATCCTTACTTTCTTAAACTTAACAAAATACAAGGATCCTTTCCAGTGATTCTGATCAGTGGGGCCAGATAGACTTTTTCTTTTAGACCTTTTACATTTCATTTCCAAATATATCTTTATTCTAACTCAAGCCTCATGTTTCAGAGATGCAGATAAAACTTGTCACCTAAATGTTTAGTTTTAAAGAAGAGAAAGGTGAACTAACCTTTATTGTGTATGTATCATGTGCTAGCCACCATGCTAGTTGCTTTTTGTATTTGTAGTGTTTAAAGATGTTTAGACATGTTTAAAGAACTTCTTCCATGTTTTTTTAATTCTCTTTGCACACTATGAATTAAGATTCTTAGATTACCCCATTTATAGGTGAGGAAAGAAGCAGAGTTTAAATAACCTTTCTGTGGCCACACAGCAAGTGCTTTTCTTTTCGTCAGTATCAACTGCTAAGGGTGAGGTTTTTGCTGACATAAATATCTGATTTCATGATTTAGAGATAGCCACTCAATGTGAATTATTGACTCTAATCATGTCCTTGAAGAATGAAGATAATGAGAGATGTTCTGCTGCAGTCTAACGACATTGCAAAGTTTATATAAAGATATTAAATAGGAGATTTAAAAAGAACATTCAAGAAGTTGCTTTTTTTGTCAAAAGATAAAAGGATTTAGTTGTGAGTTCTGGTGATTTTGTACTGAACGTAGCCAAGAAAATGGTTAGCATTGTAATTTCTCTAAGGATCTTTTGTCTCATAATTAAAGCAATAAGCACCATCTTTAGAGGCTCCTCATGATGTTGACATAAAAACTATAAGCACTGAAATGACCTTATTTGAGTACTACAACATGCAATTTCCAAGAAATTCTCTAGAAACCCCTTCCAATTGCTTCTTCCACCTTTCTTATATTCAGTGGAAATGTTTCAGGATAAACAGAAGTTAGTATCTCCAGTGTTTTTCTTATTTGGACAAGTATCTGTTCCCTTGAGAATGATATATGATGCAGAAGATTTTACTACAAGATAATTTTTGTTGAATTTGAATGCTATTTTTAGATGGTCTGGTTTATGGGCATAAGACTTTGTTGTTTGTTGTATCCATTTGATTGTGGATGGAGGGATTGGAAACATTACTTATATTGGTGTCCATAGAATAAAACCAATTACACAGATTTTTAAAGTAATCTTAAAAATCAAGCATAAAAGTTCACCTGTGCTGTGCAAGTGTGGATAATTGAAGCAGTATCATGGCCTATAGAATAGGCATTACCCAAACTAATTGTTGAACTTAATTCTAAAAGTCTATCTGCCTGTCGTTCTCACAGCCTGTTAATGAGACTATAGGTTGTTGCTTTGGGTACCTTTCTAAAAATCTATTTCATAAAATTAATTCTGTGCATGTGCAAAAGTTTTTATATATTTGCACAGAAGCAGATATGTCCATGTGACTCATTCTGTTATTTAAATACTGATACAATCACTGTGACGTATATATCATAGATACTGATATATATCTATTTATATATGTGTCAGTATAAATTGATATACATTGATATAAATGTAAAGTGATAAGCCAAATATTAGATCATTGATATTACTGCATTTAGGATTTGTTTTTTTTTTTTTTTTTTTGAGACAGAGTCTCACTTTATTGCCCAGGCTAGAGTGAGTGCTGTGGCATCAGCCTAGCTCACAGCAACCTCAAACTCCTGGGCTCAAGCAATCCTGCTGCCTCAGCCTCCCAAGCAACTGGGACTACAGGCATGCGCCACCATGCCCAGCTAATTTTTTTTTTCTATATATATTAGTTGGCCAATTAATTTCTTTCTGTTTATAGTAGAGATGAGGTCTCGCTCTTGCTCAGGCTGGTCTCGAACTCCTGAGCTCCAACGATCTGCCTACCTCGGCCTCCCAGAGAGCTAAGATTACAGGCTTGAGCCACCGCGCCCAGCCAGGATTTGTTTTTTAAGATAAACTTTTTTCAGAACAGTTTTATATTTATAGAAAAATTGTCAAGAAAGTGCAGAGAGTTCCCATGTTTTCCCTGTTATTAATATCTTACATTAGCATGGTGCATTTGTCATAATTAAAGAACCAGTATTGACACATCATTACTAAAGTCCAAACCTTATTTGGATTCCTTTAGTTTTCCCTTACCCAGGACCTCATCTAGAATCTCCTATGACATTTAATCATCAAGTCTTCTTATCCTCCATAGTTCAAATCTTAAGTGACTTTTACAGTACCTGGTTACTCATGTTATTTAATAAAGCCTTCAGTGTCTCATTATCAAAGCATATAAGACATCAGGTCATTGAGTTTGTACCATGCAAGAGGCACTGTTAATTAAATCCTGTGATGTTATCTCTATAGATATAAATGCGTAAGATTTTCAAAACAGAAGAATTTAATCTTTCACCATTTTTAATATTATTTGCTAAGTATTTGAATGAAAACCTAGTGGGAAAGTAGTATAATACTAATGAATTATAACTAGTAAGTTTGGGTATGAGAGATGTCATTGAAAATAATATTGACAGTACATAAATTATGGTACAATAACTTTTTAAGAAATATAGTTGCATTTCTTGTTTTTTCCTTACAGAATGTGACAGTGATGATAATGTTGGTGTAAAAAGTACTTCAATAGGAGAAGAATTCAGATCCACTGAAGGTAACCTAATAGACTTAATCCTTTCTCTACTTGAGTGTATCTATATTTTTTTTTCCCTTTCTCATCCCTTAACCTCCATCCCACTCCCTTTTACCACCAAGTTAAAAAAAAGTTTTCTCAGTTTAAAGGATAGCTTGCATTTTCTCATGTAAGATCATTTAGGGGGTAATGCTAGTTTTGAAGCCTAAAATAGGGGTCAGCCACTTATGGACCTTGGGCCAAATCCAGTCCACTACCTGGTTTTAGGAATAAAGTTTGAGGAACACAGCCACACTCAAACTTGTTTAAGTATTGTCTGTGCTATTGCTTTCATAGTACAACGGCAAGGTTGAGTAGGGATTAGACCATAAATTCCCCTTTTCCTGCCAAAAAAAAAAAAAAAAACCCAATTAATTACTTTCTAGGCCTTTAAAAGAATATTCTAACCTCTGGGCTGGAAAATGATTTGATATTCTAATTTTTATTTATCTTGAATATTTAAGAGTATTAAAAGATATGCTATGAAACTGCAAAAGCAGCACTTACACATAAGTGGACTGTTTCTATAAATTACAATTCTTTTTCCCCCTTCTTAAAGGAAAACCTATTTTCTTCCATTGGTCAAGGAGAACTTTTTGTGTCACTTGACATCAAATCATTTACTGGATGTACCATTATTTGTTTATGTCATGGAATCATTTTTTACTTTGATTTTTTTTATCTAAGTGACTTCACTTTTTAATACCCCGGGGGAGATGAGATAATGGATCTTAGAAAATACTTTGCACTTCACTGGAGAAATTGAAAGTACTATATTAGCATTTTGACATTGAAGGAAAAGAGTAGGAATCTTCATGTACATTCCAATGTGGTGTTTGTTGTTGGGGACTTGAGGGTGAGAATGTGGAAGCTGTCAAGTATGGATGGAAATATGGCTAAATACACACAATGTCACATAATTCCCAGCTGATTTGTTTTCTGTGTATTTGCTTGATCTCTTACATAATGCAATTAGTTTGACTAAGAGCATACTAGAGCTGTGTGTTACTAGGAATTTTGGGAATTTGAGTCTGGCAGTGTAATTGATTCATCCATTTGATGAAGTAGAAAACACTAACCTTTTTTTCTTATAGCCAGAATTCATTGGTTAAAGTTGGCAGTAAATCTACAGCCTAATTGGAAGCAAGTTTTTCGACCAACTTGTTTTCCCAACATAGTCTTTCAAGATCTAGCCAATGCTTAGTTTTAGCTAATTCACATAAAGATCAATTAAACAAATGAAAAAAACTTTAACGAGTTTAAACAAAAACTGCTAGCTAAGTTGTTTATCAAGTCCACTAAATGATAAACACCATTGAACATCTAAGGAGTTCAGATTTTGCAACTTTTATTTGCATCCCATGACTAATCCCATGGAAAATGCCAGGCAAAATTATAACTTTAAAATAACCACATTTTGGAAGCCTTCACAGTTTTGTGGCCTCCTAGCTAACTCAGGAAATCTGGGATGTGTATATCTGGATATGTACCAGAACTTTGACCATTTTGTTATCTATATAATACATTTTATGGGTTAGAGATTGAGATTTTACATTTTTGTGACTCTTTAGTTTGGAAAAAGATTTACCATTAAAGGTTAAGGAAAGATAATTTAAACTTTTAACTAGTTGTCATATGAGGTGGGGATTATAATGCTTTAATTACAAGAAAAACCAAAGGGGTATATATGTGTTTTATTTCCTCATGCTTTATGTAAAAGAAGTGTGAGAAACATACGGTGTTCCATGTAAGTTAAGGAATATCCTGTGCACTTTTCTCTGATACCCTCCCTTCTTTTTCCCCCTCCTCTTGAGCTCAAATGTCATCTCTTAGGTTGAGCCATATAGAATTAGCATTTTTGTAAGCAATTTTGTATGGTCATTGCCTCTCCTGCATTTTCCATCTTTAAATAGAGCTCATCACTGCTTCTTCTAGGTCCCCATTATACCATACAAAGTAGATTTAAAATATTTCTGTCTACATTTCTTCTCCACTGGATTGTGAGCTCCTCGAGGAGTAGGATCATGTTTTATTTATCGTAACTTCAGCTCCTAGCACAGTGTTTGACACTAAATGGTAGCTAGTTGAATGAATAAACTTACAACAAATTTAAAATATGTTAGAACCACCAGGACCCATCTTCCCATACCTGGATAAGGGAAATTAAGACAGAGGCCATTTATTTGGCTTGGAAAATATTAGGTGATTTTGTTCACCCTGGGCCATGAAAGCAAAATAATGTTCTAGTCCAGACCTGATAGCAAAACTCCAAAAAGTTCTTGTCAAGTCTCTTTTCTCATTCCTTCTTTTACCAACACAACACTGGCAATGTCTGACAAATAGTGGCAAAAGACAGGATAAATTTGCTTGTGGCTTTTTGTCTTAGGGGAGGGCTAAACACCCTCACCATGATTTGTCTCATTCTTTGGTGTTCTCCATAGACCAGTATCAGGCTCTGACCACCTAAGCCAGTCATAACAATACTATTTAATCTATTTTGTATACTAGACAGGGGTAATAGAGGCCACATAATGTGGTGAAGAGTATAGCGTTTGTATTCAGACTGCCTAAGTTAAAACTAAGCTCTGCAGTTTACAAGTTGTATAATATTGGACAAGCAACTTAATTTCATTGTGCTTCAGTTTCCTCATTTTAAAAATGGGAATACTAGTTTACTTACTATACTAGAATAACATGGCACATGGTAAGCAGTATATGTATTGGGTACTACTACAGTTATTGTGATTATGATCATCATTATGCCATTATTCACTTTTACCTTCATCTAAGGTCTAATCTGGAGGTATGCCTACTAAATAGAGGTATTCTGACTCAAATCAGTGAAAAAGAGAAAACAACATTATATAGATGGTTGCCCAGGCAAAACCATCTCTCTATAAATGTTAGCAATTTGCTTTACTCTTAGAGTTCCTTCAATTAATAGCAATCATCTATATTTTTATTAATATTATAACACAAATTCTAAAATTCCATATTGTGGTCAGTGTAAAGAACAAGAACAAAGAAGGAATAAAAGAGACTAGAATGTTCATTTTTAAAATTCAGTTAATGTTTATGAACAAACTACTTTCAAAATTGCTCTTCATCTTAACAACTTGTGAGAGTCAGAATATTCTCTTCATTTTATATAAAAACTGAGCCTTCCAAACATTAAATAATTTGGCTTCAAATTCACAGCTTGAAAATGATTGGGGCACCATTTGTTTATAAGTCTTCTAGCTCCTACTACTGGGTTCTTTTTTATTCTGCCATCATTACCACTGTCAGTGAAATTAAGGCAGAGAGAAAAGAGGAACACAAATACTGCTATAGACTGTATAAACACTGTACAGTTAACCACTTCGGTACGAGCGTTGACTATAGTCGACAGCCACAGATGAACACGCACAGGCGAGCATCGACTTTCGCTGACAGCTATGATATGACTTTTCTGATTTTTCATTTATCAAAATAAAATTGTGAAGATTTAAAAATAATGTAATGAAAACATGTATGTATATGTTACCTATTCTGATTTACATGACAAGTAAAGCTGCCTGTAAAGTAAAACAGGCTTTCAGTGCTTTAAAGCTTTCCTCATCACACAAGAGCAAAACGGCTTCGTTGTCAATGCACAGCACAAACTATCACGCGGACTATGGGTGCCGGCTGTGGGCAAGGTTTCATGGCTGGTGAGCGCCGTACCGAAGTGATTAAGCTATACTAAATTTATTTAAAAATTCATTCTTTAGTAATCAACCTCAGTTTACTATAACTTTTTTACTTTATATAAACTTTTAAAAATAGAAAATAGCTTATAGAATAAAGATATAAAGAAAATATTTTTATATAACTGTACAATGTATGCTTTAAGTGTTATTACAAAAGAGTCAAAAAGTTAAAATTCAAATTTTTTATTTTATTACTTTTTAAACTTTTTTTTAAAAAAACTAAGACACAAACACGTTATCCTAGGCCTACATAGGGCAGGATCATCATTATCATGTCTTCCACCTCCACATCTTGTCCCACTGGAAGGTTTTCAGGGGCAGTAACACACATGGAGCTGTTATCTCCTATGATAACAAACCCTTCTTCTGGAATACCTCCTGAAAGACTGATCTGAGTCTGTTGTATAGTTAACTTTTTTTTAAATAAGTAGTGGGAATACATTCTAAAATAATTATAAAAAGTATAATATAGTAAATACATAAACCAGTACCATAGTCATTTATTATCATTATCAAGTATTATGTATTGAACATAATTGTATGTGCTATACTTTTATATAACTGTCAGCATAGTAGGTTTGTTGACATCAGCATCACCAAAACATGAGTAATATGTTGTGCTGCAGTGTTATAATTGCTATGACATTACTAGGCCATAGCAAGTTTTCAGCTCCATTATAATCTTAAGGGACCACTGTTGTATGTGCAATCCATCATGGACTGAAGTATCATGACCATGGTTTTGTTTTTTATTCAGTCTTTTAACTGGCAAGTTTAATTCATATAAGCTCACTATAAATATTGATATATTTGTACAGATGGTCCTCTACTTACGATGGTTGGACCGAGGACTTTTTGACTTTACAATGGTGCAGAAGTGTTACACATTTAGTATAAACCATACTTCAAATTTAGAATTTTGATTCAAATTCTTTATGACTTTATTATAAAATTGATTTTGTGTTAAATGATTTTGCCCAACTTATCGGTTAAACATGTTTAAGGTAGGCTAAGCTATGATGCTTGGCAGATTAGATGTATTAAATGCATTTTGATTTACAATATTTTCAACCTATCTGGATATACTTCTCGTAAGTTGAAGAGCATCTGTGTTTGTTTCTACTATTTCAGTTTTAGTTTCCTCTTTTTGTAAAATTGGTTTTAAGTTATATACTTTATTTCTATTATTTTGTGGTTACCTTAAAATTTTACCATATATGTATCTTAAGAGATAACATATGTGTGTCTTTTTTTTTTTTTTTTTTTTACGTTTTGGTTACATTTTATATTTTTTCCTCTCCTTAGCAAGGGTTAGAGGTATGCCCTTCCCCTCCATAGTGCTCACCGTATCCCTTAGATGGGTGGGTCTACCCCCCCCCATCCCTGAATCCCTCGTGAACACCACCACCATTTGAGCACCATAGTGTTAATCAATACCAATTTGACGGCGAGTACATGTAGAGCCCATTCTTCCAATCTTGTGTCATGTCACTTCGGATAATGGGCTCAAGCTCAATCCAGGATGATACAAGCAGTGCTAGCTCACTGTTGTTTCTTAAAATTGAGTAATATTCCATTGTAAACATATACCAAATTTTAATAACCCACTCATGAATTGACGGGCACTTGGGCTGTTTCCACGTCCTTGCAGTAGTAAATTGTGCTGCCATAAACATTCAGGTGCAGATGTCTTTATTATAGAATGTCTTTTGCGCTTTTGGGTAGATAATCCTATTGCTAGATCGAATGGTATTTCTATTTTTAGCTCTATGAGGTATCTCCAAATTCTTTTCCACAAAGGTTGCACTAATTTGCAGTCCCACCAGCAATGTAACAGTGTTCCTGTCTCTCCACATCCTCGCCAGGATTTATTGTTTTGGGATTTATTGCTAGACACCAGTCTCACTGGGGTAGGTGATATCTCATTGTGGTTTTGATTTGCATTTTGTGTGTGTATATCTGAAAGACCAAAATATACCTACATGTTGTCTGCCTCTCTGGACCAGTAAGAGGATTTCAGTACACTTCAACTCTAGTCCTGTACTCCTGACTTCCATGCTAGTATTCTCCAGTATTTTGGTTCTGTGTGTGTATATGTGTGTAGTATAATGCACACAAAAATTGTACAAAACATCACACAAAGTAGGTAACTGCCTCTCAGGTTAAAAAATAGATCACCACCGATGTATTAGTATCCTAGTGCTACTGTAACAAAATACTACCAACTGGGTGGTTTAAAATAATAGAAATTTATTGTCTCACAGTTCTAGGGGCTAGACATCTAAAATCAAGCTGTTGACAAGGCCATTCACATTCTCCTAACTTCTGGCAGTTACTGGCAATTCTAGGCATTCCTTGGCTTGTAGATATGTTATTCCAATCTCTGCCTCCATCTTCATGTGGCCATCTTCTCCCTGTGTGTCTGTCTTCATGTGGTATTTTCCTTTTCGTTTAAGGACACCAGTTATATTGGTTTAAAACTTATCCTGATGACCTCATTTTAACTTGATTATACTTGCAAAGTTGCTATTTCCAAATTAGGTCACATTCCCAGGTACCGGGAATTAGGACATATCTTTTGGGAAAGGGGGGACACAATTCAACCCCTAATAACCAGTACTGTCGAAGTGAACCCCTTGATTACTTCCCCTGCCCTCCTTTCCAAAGATTAGTAAGCACTATTGTGATTTGAAACACTGTAGTTTAGTAGTGCTTGATTTTGAACTTTATCTAAATGAAATTTTATAGACCTCAAACTTTTTAAACAGGGGTCCAGTTCACTGTCCCTCAGACTGTTGGAGGGCCAGACTATAGTTTAAAAAAAACTATGAACAGATTCCTATGCACACTGCACATATCTTATTTTGAAGTAAAAAAACAAACGGGCAAAAACACCGACATGTGGCCAGCAGGCCGTAATTTGAGGACGCCTGATATAGACCGTCACTGTCCAAGAGAACTTCCTGTGATGATGAAAATGTTCTGTATCTGCAGTGTCCAATATGGTTGCCACTAGTCATATATGGCTATTAAGCACTTGAAATGTGGCTTGACTGAGAAACTGAATTTTAAATTTTATTTAATTTTGATTAAGTATAAATAGCCACATTATAATTAATGTCCATTGTATCGGACAACATGGGTATGTGCTATATTCTTTTGCATGTGATTCCCTTCAATTACCATTATTTTAGAGATTCATCTGTGTTCTAGCATGTAGCTTTGGTTTATTTTTAATACCTGTATTCAGTACCAGTACCCTATTCTGTGTATATACCACAATCCACCTGTTCCATTATTTATAGACATTTGGTTTGTTGTACTTTGGGCTATTACAAGTAAATTCTGTGAACATTCTCATATATGTCTCTTGATGCATGTACATCCACATTTCTGTGAATATAGACCTAGGAGTGGAATTGCCTTTGTTCAACATGAGTAGATAGCACCAAACTATTTTTCCAAAGTGGCTGTGCCAATGTCATTAGTTCCAGTGGTGTATGTGAGATCCCATTTACCTACATCCTCAGTAATCATTGAAATTATTTAGTCTTTTTAATTTTAGCTAGTCTGATGGGTATGTACTGGCATTTCTTTGTGGTTTTAATTTATATTTTTCTGATGAATAATGTTTATTGGCCATTTAAACATCTTTTGTAAATGCCTCTTCAGATTTCTTAACATTTTTCTATTGGATTATCTTTTGTTTTTTCTAGGTTGAAAATCTTTCAAATCTTTCTGGGTACAAGTTCCATGTATGGCAAATATTTTATCCCACTCTGTGACTTGCCTTTGTGATCATTGAATAGGACCTTTTGATGGACAAAAGTAATTTTAATTCAGTCCAAGTTACCAGTCTTTTCCTTAATTTTTTTTGAATCCTGTTTAATATATCTTTCTCCACATTTAGATTATAAAGATATTCCCTATTATAAAGATATTCCCATTATCATCTAGAAGCTCTTTTGTTTAGCCTTTCACACTTAGGTATACAGTATATCTGAAACTTATTTTTGTGTATTCCTTAAGGATAGGGCTGAAATTTTATGTTTCTATCAGTTGACTTACCACCATTTATTAAAAAAATACTAATTTTTTTCCCACCATCTGCAGTGCTACCTTTGTCTTAAATCAAGTGTCCATATATGGGTCTATTTCTGAGCTGTCTGTCTATGCTGTTCCTTTGGTCTATTTATCTATTCTTGCACTAGTACCAATTATTCATTACTGTAACTTTATAATAAGTTTTCATATCTTAGACAAGTCATCACCTTATTTTTCTTTGGTAAGAGTGTCTGGGCCTTTCTTTGCATTTCCTCATCCCTTTGAATTCATATTAGGGCAACTCACTGACCCTAGAAGGTAGTTTTAATGTAATACATAGTTTATGATAGCTTGCAGTATTGTAAAGTACAGACAGCATAACACCAGTGCCTCAACTTTAGGGGAAGATGTAGTTGCATCTTAGAGGGATCATTGGTCCCTATAAACCAGTTAGGCCCTGAGAGACTATGGACCAGACAGGATGGGATAAATCTGGTGTGAGACACTAATGAAGGCCAAGAAAGACACTGGATTTTAGCATCATTCCCAGAGAAGAGATGGAAAAAAGGCCTGTGAACCCAGTAATTTCTGTCTTGTTCACCATTGGATTCCTATCCCTGGTATATAGTGGGCATTCAAAAGTATTTGTTAAATGAGTCTGCATACAATATATATTGTATGCTTCTCAGGTGACATTTATATAGCTATCAATTTCACTCTTTGCCTTAGATGCTAGAAACTTAAAGTTCAGTTTTCCCCCAGCTTTATTGAGGTATAATTGACAAATAAATAAAGCTAAATTTTCAACAGCCTGTGAGATTTTGTCATTTTTGGTGTTGCTTTCTGTATCACCTCAAGCCTTTTAGGATAGAAGTGATACAGATTTTTTTTCTTTTAATGTTGAAACAAGTGTATCTGTCAGAGATTTAAAAGGTTTGTTGTCTTTCTATTATTTCTAAATGAAAATAACTTGCAAGTTCCTGAGCACATTAAGTTCATATGCATTTAAAGTTCAATTTGAAATCATATCTATAGATTCTCATATTTCAAAATACTCAACATTTTTGGCAGAGAAACTGTCAAGTTATCCTAAGTTTTTCCATTTTGATTTTCCTTTCCTTCTTGAAAAGATGAATATACTTGAAATTTACATAAACCACATGTTGATTAGTTTTCTGCCCTACGTTTTAAAATTCTATATTTTTTTAATGCAGATGTGGAATTAGAAGAAGCTATTAGAAGAAGTCTTGAGGAAATGTAATTAAAGATATTACCACACAACATCAAGTGACCTTGAAGAGACTCAGGATAATGAACTTTTGTGTTTGTTTCCTAAAGGAGACCAGAAATCCACTAGTACAAATGTATTTGAAAACATGTTTCTGCTTTCATATGTTCAAAATCTGATATTTGCTTTGTATTTTTGTGCTATTGTGCAAAAATGTACAGAAGGAATACAATACACGTTAATGCAAATATAAATCATGTATTCTAATATAGATATTACAGTTTCCCAGTTAACTTTGAATTCATATATTTAAGTTAAAAGGATTTAAAAAAAAAAAAAAAGGAAAGCTCTTGACTATTGTTTATGTTTCCCAAGTAGCATTAGTTCTTTGATTTTATCTGTACTATACAGATGATTCTAGTCTACTTTTTTTAGGCATGAAAATGAATATAAATAAAGGTGCCACAGGTCAATTTTTCCATAAATTCTACATCTCATGTGGCACTAATATACCTTTGAGATCTTTGTTTATGATTATTAAAAGAGGGTAATGGAAATTAATCATGGAAACATTAAAAATTTTATCAGCAATGTTTTTGGTGGGTATAATGCAGATGTATATTCTTGCTTTAATTAGAGCAGAACATGGCTAAAATAAAAAATACACCTTAGTTTTTAAAAAATAATTAAAATGAAACCTTTTCCATTCCTTTTACCTGCTTAGACTTTTATGTGACTTGTATGATCTGTTTAAAGGGAAAGATGTCAAAATATTTGCATAAAATTAAACTTATTTTTTAATAATATTAGTCCTTTTTTATATATTTGTGTAAACATAGTCATCAAAAAATATTGACAGTCTACTCAGGAATAATCTTCCTTAACTCTTTAAAATTTTTATTTCACATGGAATATCTTCAGTTATTCAATTGTCAATTTCCTATATTTGGTATTACATATTCTTACATGTTGCCAGCCACATTGTGAATGATAAAAATTATTTAAGTAGAAGACTAAGAAGGGCTTGTCATACTATCTTTGCATATGTCTTATGTTATTTGATCAGAAATCTTATCCCTAAAAATTTTGAGTAGTAATTATTTACCAAACTTGAAAATATTTCTAGAAATATAAAGCTTTTCTTTATATTTAAGACAAAAAGTTATCATGGCCAGAATTTTGTTTCTTTTCTGCAACACTAAACACTAGATTATTTAGCATGTCATGGAATTGCTTTTTTTAAATTACTATAGTCTTTTCAATCCACATTAGAAACTAATTTGTCTTAAGATGTACTTATTTTCCTCCCTGCTTGCATTTTCTAAAAAGTAGACATTGTAGCATGAGAATTTACCAATCATCTTTCCAAAAGACCACATTGTGCTTTTAATTTTTATGTTAAAGTGTTCAAGCAAAGCTTTAGGAGGTAGTCACTGAGCTGGACCTTAAACACATCTGCAGGAGCTTGCTAAGAAGTGAGGAGCCAAAATAGCAGAAAGAAGAGTGGTTAAGCAGATATGGGGCAAGAAGAGATAGCACCTTTTTGCCAGAGATGTGATGTACACTGGTGCTCTGTTAAGAAGCTTTTGTGGTGTGTGTGGTAGAGAATAATTGAAGCCTTTGATACAACAGGAAAGGAATATTTCATCACAACCCTCAAAAAAAAAAGGTAATTTGGGTGGTTTAATGTTTTAATAATTGTCACTGATTGTATTTCTACTTGTTAAATCATTAAAAATCATTTTTAAAATTATTCCATAACTTGAACTTAATTTAGACACGAGATGTAATCACTGTATGACATTAGAGAAAGTTATACAGATTATCAAAAGTAAATGTTTCTAACACTGACAAAGATGCATATCTTTTAATTACATAATTCATCATTCACAAATATTTATTTAGTACTTACCATGTGCCAGTGACTGTTCTAAGCACTTGGGTGCACTAGTGAACAAAACAGAGCCCCCACCCCTTTATGGAGCGTACTTTGAGGGAGAGGTGAGGGTTGGACAGAGTGTTAAGTAAATAAAATAGCATATCTGATGGTGATAAGTGTAATAAAGGAAAATGAGGGGAAGGGAATAAATATTGCAAGGATGGGGGTATTGGAAGGAGGCCTGCTATTTTTAATAGGGTGGTCAGGAACCATCTCACTGATGGATGAGTTTGAGCAAAGACCTGAGGAAGATGAGAGAATGAGCCATGCAAATACACATATATAAAGAGGAGTTCCAGGTGGAGGAGGAGAAGGTCTGGAAGGGAACTTGGTACATTCAAGAAAAAGCAAGGCAGCCAGGATAGCTGAAGCAGGATGAGCTAGGAGAATAATAGGAGATGAAGTCCTTGAGGTTTTTCTAACGATTTTGGCTTATGCTCTATGAGGGGCCATTGTAGATTTCTAAGAATAAGTGGTGTGATCTGCCTTATTTAGAAGAATTGCTGTATTTATCTTACCAAGACTATACGTGAGAGGCAAGAGTAGAACAGGGAGACCAGAGAGGAGAGTATTGCAGTACTGCAGGTGCAGACTGACTGGGTGTCTTGGACCAGAGCGGTGGCATTGGAATTGGGAAGAATCTAGATAGAGAACGAATAGAATTGATGGGATTTACTAATGGATTGGATCTAGGATATGAGAGAAAGAGTCCAGGATAATTTTAAAGTCACTTGATAAGACTTTCAGACCATTCACAAAATGTGTTTGGATTTTAAGTTTGTATCATATGACAAAATATTTTTAATGAAGTCAAATAATCCCCTGCAGTAGTAGTTACATAGTATGAGTTCAGAAGTAAATGGAATCCAGGCTTGAGGGCCTCATCTCTGTTGAAGTAATTAAATAGCTTTGATCCCTAATTAAAGGTGTGATTTAGCTTTAAACTGTTATCATGTATCATTTTCAGTGCCCTGTACATTTTCATGCTTGCAGTATGAGGCATAGAGCTATCATGAGAGGGCAGCAAAGCACAACTTTTTCAATAGACAAATCTTTGTACTCCTAGCCCTACCCCTTCTTTTACTGACCTTTGGTGGCTAACCTACTGGTGGTAACTAGGCCTACTGGGGCCTACTGCATCTTTTTATTGTAACACAGGATTTAAATAAGTTGGATGCGGGCCGGGCGCCGTGGTTCACGCCTGTAATCCTAGCACTCTGGGAGGCGAGGCGGGCGGATTGCTCAAGGTCAGGAGTTCAAAACCAGCCTGAGCGAGACCCCATCTCTACTATAAAAATAGAAAGAAATTAATTGGCCAACTAATATATATATATAAAAAAAAAATTAGCCGGGCATGGTGGCACATGCCTGTAGTCCCAGCTACTCGGGAGGCTGAGGCAGCAGGATTGCTCGAGCTCAGGGGTTTGAGGTTGCTGTGAGCTAGGCTGACGCCACGGCACTCACTCTAGCCTGGGCAACAAAGCGAGACTCTGTCTCAAAAAATAAATAAATAAATAAGTTGGATGTGAAGTGGCCGCCTTACTACCAATTATTTACCTCAAATTCCAATAGGAATAATTTTTTTTCAATAGGAAAACAATTTAAAACCCCTTCATTAGAATGGGTGGAAATGTAAATTCACCTTGCTTCCCATATCTAGCTAGAGGGGAAGGGATGGGGTAGGGTTTGTTTTATTTTTTTACTCTACAGCTTTAGTGATGCCCGGGCTTTTACTATTCTCACTGGGAATGTGAGTGCCTGGTAACTGGGCAGGTCAGGTGAGTACAGACTGCCTAGGAGCTGCACTTACATGCTTCTGTTTCACAAAGGGACCTTTTCTCCCCCGTATCAAAGGACTCTTACGGTGTTGTCCTGGCTTTGATTTGTGGGTGCTAGAAGAAACTACACGAAGCCATCCCTGAGCAGCACGCCCACAGCCCGTACACCGTCAGGCACCTTCGCGCGTGGGGAGTTGGCGACTTGCGGGCTGCTCGGGGAGGCGGGGCGTCGCGGGGCGGGGCCGGGCGTGTGCCGCGGG
>VSMD01075373.1:0-55523 GCA_008750895.1 Mirza zaza | reverse complement strand
AGAGCTGCAGTGATCTAGGGCAATTAATTGAACCTCTGTGAGCCTCTTGTGTAAAACAATAATGACAAAAGAACCTAAGTCAAAGGAGTTGAGAATTAAATGAGGTGATACACAATGCCTGCCTATCAGCCCACAACAAGGACTCAGTGAAGGTCGGCTTCTACAGTCCTCTGTAATTTTTTTTTTTTTTTGTCTTTGCTCCTACAACATCCTGGAACAACTCAATACAGCAGGCTTCTTTAATATTGCCAGATCCCCTGCACAAAAATGCCAGACTCTGCGGAAGCGTAGAAAAGATCACTTTCACACGAACTCCTAAAAAAGGCCTCTCCTAATAGGTGCCATCTGAGCAGAGGCCCGAAAGATGGGAGACGGAGGTCCTCAGTTAGTTACAGGGGCAGTGTCCCAGGCAAAGGGAAGTGCAAGGCAAAGGCTGGGAAGTGCAAGAGAACGCTGCATGGTCAGGATGGTGTCTATAGAGCAACGGACCAGGGAGAAACCGAAGGACAAGGTCAGAAGAGGTCAGGGTGGATGGGGTAGGGACCTGCAGGCAACACGTGAGGTTGGACTGATACTAAATGTGATGAGACCCCTCAGAAACATCATTCATCCTTGAACCACACACCGAGCACCTGTCAGAGGCCCGACGCTGTTGGAGCACTGCGGATAATATAAGTGACAAGCCACGATCACGTCTCATAAACAAACCACAACAAAGAGACACCCAGTGGCTTTCTCGGTTCCCACCCGGCCCAGGAGGCCTCTCCGAACCAGCAGAGCTGCACCAAGGCCAAAACCCTCGTCCGCTCACCTGCGCCGGGTCCGTCCACGCCGCTGCCATCCTGGGGCCTTGTGGACAGAGCGGGGCCCGGGGATCCCGCGGGCTCGGCCGACCTCGGCCCTTCTCTGTCCTGCGGAGATGACCTCGGCTGACTTTGGCACTCCGAGCCTCAGTTTTCCCCGAGTAAAATGCACACAAAGCCCAGGACGCCGCGTCAGAGCTGTGAAGATGGAGGGCGGGTGCAGAGGTCGAGGCCCCGACGGGCGCCCACGGGTCACCCTGTTAGGGAAGAACGGCCGTGTCAGGCTAGTCCACACGCGGAGGGGGCAGGGAGCCTCCTCACTGCCTTCCCTGCTCTGGCCCGGTAAAACCCGGCCACCCTCCAGGACCAACAGTCTCGCTGGACAGAGGCGGCGTGGGGAGATGACGCCACAGCCAGACAACAGGAAGTCCCGCCTCAACGGCCATGGGCCGCAGGAAGCGTCCCTGTCCTGGGCCGTGATTGGCCCAGAGCTCGCGGCAGGCGCACGGGGCAATGCCTTCTGGGTAATGCAGTTTTTCCCTCACACGGGGCCAGGTTTGGGGAAGTTTCCAAGCCTGTTTTCCTTCAGGTAAGTGCGCACTGTTAGGTTTGTTCCAGGTGGGAACCAGAAAAGTATGTGTAGGACAGAATGGGGTTAACACAAAACTGAGGCCTGTAAAAACAATAGCCGCAGGAGTCTGGGGAGTCCCTGGACTCTAGTACTACCAGACAACTGCAGCCAGCATTTCTTCTCCCTCCCTCCGTGATAGAGATGGAAGGCTATTCCTCTTTAGCTCTCCTGCTAAGGATAAGGCCAGAGCAGAAGGATGGATGTGACTGGGGCAAAGGGGATCCTAGGAGTTGGTTATTTCAAGAAGAATTTATTATAAGCAACTGTTCTGGCCCACTTACTCCTCCTGAAAAAACCCTCTATAAAACTCAAGGCTCTCCCCTTTTCTCTTGTGGACTCCTTTTTCAGCCTCCACCTATCTGCAACCAGATGCTCAAAATAAACAGCATTTTGCTACACACGAGGCTTCATGTGTCTGTCTCTCGCGTCTCGACCTAACAGGCAAGAGGACTGTGGGTTGCTTCAGGGCCTTCTTTTTACAGAGGTCACAGGTCATAGGGACCAAACCATGCTTTCTACACTCAAGGAGATCGGGCAAGACCCAGGAGCGGGGACAATCACCCAGGGTCAGGCAAGTGCAGAGGCACTTAGTCTTAGACTGGGCCTGGGACTTCCTGCTCACATTGCCTCTTTTTCCGATCCTCTTATAGGGAAAACGGATAAATGAGCAGTTAAAATAACCTCCAAAAAGAGGATGCTGGAGGCTGGATGCGGTGGCTCAGGCCTGTGATCCTACCCCTCTGGGAGGCCGAGGCGGGCGGATTGCTCGAGCTCAGGAGTTCAACACCAGCCTGAGCAAGAGCCAGACCTGTCTCTACTATAAATAGAAACAAATTAATTGGCCATCTAATATATACAGAAAAAATTAGCCGGGTGTGGTGGCACATGCCTGTAGTCCCATCTACTCGGGAGGCTGAGACAGAAGGATTGCTTGAGCCCAGGAGTTTGAAGTTGCTGTGAGCTATGCTGACGCCAGGGCACTCACTCTAGCCTGGGCAACAAAGTGAGACTCTGTCTCAAAAAAAAAAAGAGGATGCTGGACACCTCCTCAAAACGTTGGGATGGGATTGACAGCCCTCTCTTGGGCCTTTTTTGGCCCAGCGCCTTCTCCACGAGATGCACAGACTATTGAGAAATGTAATGGTAGTACTAGGATGTGAAGAGTGGATTTAGCAACCCCTGACGAGGGGAGGTTGCAAGTAGTGGTGACTTGAGAGAATGTAGAGTCCAGTTTCCAACACGGTCAGTTTGAAATGTTTATGGGAACGCAAGGAAAGACACTGGTAGAAGGTGATCACCTGGCTATGTAAATTTGGGAGTTGTTAGCTTACATGTGACTTCAACTCATGATATTGGGTGAGACCATAAAAAGGATGAGCATAGATGGAGAAATGAAGGGAAAGAGGTAAACTCTGGACCAACTCAATATTAACTGGCTGCAGACAAGAAACCAACAAAGTCATGTTAATAATTCTAACAACCCATGGAGAATTATATCATGAAAAGTCTTAGTAGTACTTATTGGTAACTTTTATCTTCTTTCTCATCTTCTCATGATTGTGAAGGCAAGAGAATACAGTCCAGGTTTTAATGAAGTGAGGATACATATGGTTATGAAAATGGAAATGATGTGTGGAACATGTCCTCCAGAGATTTAATTTTCAGGCGAAGGAAAGTATTGTAACCAGATCTTGAGTTAAGAAATAGAGATTCATTAATTTCCCAGAAAATTCTGTTTATAAAAGACTTAAAGTGGCTGGGTGCGGTGGCTCACGTCTGTAATCCTAGCACTCTGGGAGGCCAAGGCGTGCGGATCGCTCAAGGTCAGAAGTTCGAAACCAGCCTGAGCAAGAGCGAGACGCCATCTCTACTATAAATAGAAAGAAATTAATTGGCCAAGTAAAAAAAAAAAATATATATATATGTAAATTAGCCAGGCATGGTGACACATGCCTGTAGTCCCAGCTACTCGGGAGGCTGAGGCAGGATTGCTTGAGCCCAGGAGTTTGAGGTTGCTGTGAGCTAGGCTGATGCCACGGCACTCCAGCCAGGGCAACAGAGTGAGACTCTGTCTCAAAAAAAAAAAAAAAGACTTAAAGAGAAATGTGGCTAAAGTAGCATGCAAGGAGCACTGTTATTCATCATCGGCAGTAACTTTTTTTTTTTTTTTTGAGACAGCGTCTCACTTTGTTGCCCAGGCTAGAGTGAGTGCCGTGGCATCAGCTAGCTCACAGCAACCTCAAACTCCTGGGCTCAAGCAATCCTACTGCCTCAGCCTCCGGAGTAGCTGGGACTACAGGCATGTGCCACCATGCCTGGCTAATTTTTTCTATATGTATTAGTTGGCCAATGAATTTCTTTCTATTTATAGTAGAGACAGGGTCTCGCTCTTGCTCAGGCTGGTTTTGAACTCCTGACCTTGAGCAATCCGCCCACCTCGGCCTCCCAGAGTGCTAGGATTACAGGTGTGAGCCACCGTGCCCAGCGTCGGCAGTAATTTTTAAAATTGGGAGGGAGACACTGTCCATCTTTTAACATGTGAATGACTCGTGATTAAATTAAATGGTTTGGGGTTCGCTTGTAGAACAGCTGTAAAGTTAAGATTATTTTGTCTTGTGTCATGGTCACAAGAATATCCTGAGTCAGTGAGGGTGAAGGAAACTGTGTGTACTGTAGTGACTTTAAAACACCTGTTGTAAAACATATCAGAGGGGCTCCATTACAAGTTAAACACTAAAGATTTTTGTCTTTAGTTAGACAAAAAAAAAGAAAAAAAAGAGTTTTGTTTGTCTTTAATTATCTCACATAAATAGAAGTTTAAAGCTTTTAGGTTTTGTTCAATGCCTTAAGATGTCATGGAGGATCCACACTTTTTCCTAAGCTTCCTCTACACATTTTTCAGAGTACAGTTGACCCTTTAACAACAGAGTTTTAAACTGTATGGATCCACTTATATGCAGATTTTTTCAATAAATACATTGGAAAATTGTTGGAGATTTGTGGCAATTTGAAAAAACTTGCACACAAACCTCATGACTATACGTACAAAAAAACTTAAGGATATCAGCATTTCTCATACTACCCTCAAATTCTTGTTGCTAAGGCTAAATTCCCAGTGAATGTGGCACCAGAGGCAGGGGTTCACTTCTTCCACCCATCAACTGCTTGTGAGGTGGAGGTTCTTCCTTAGGTAGCATGATGCCACTGAGAATACTGGGGGCTCATCACTCCTGCCACACTGAAGCCAGTGGTTCTCTACTAGCAGAGGGCTGCTGAAAAGATATGAGGCTACTAGCCAGCTGCCACCACTGAACACTTAACTCTAAAAGCAGAAATGTCAGAAGTGGGTCATTGTCCCTACTCTCAGCCCTAAAGCCTAGATCCAGAGATATTAGCTGAAAGGAAAAGCAGAGAACCTGGGAAGAAACAGCTTGAGGTAGCCAACTTGGGGCAGAACAAACAGCAAACAATTAGTTTGGGACTTATAAAGCCCAATTTTTTTTTTAGTTTAGGCTGTGGAGTAATTTATGTCTCTGGGTATTGTTGAAAGCAATGTAATTCTTTTCCTTTTCTTTTTCTTTTTCTTTTTTTTTTTTTTTTTTTTTGAGACAGAGTCTCGCTTTGTTGCCCAGGCTAGAGTGAGTGCCGTGGCATCAGCCTCGCTCACAGCAACCTCAAACTCCTGGGCTCAAGCAATCTTGCTGCCTCAGCCTCCTGAGTATCTGGGACTATAGGCATGTACCACCATGCCCGGCTAATTTTTTCTATATGTATTAGTTGGCCAATTAATTTATTTCTATTTTTATAGTAGAGATGGGGTCTCGCTCTTGCTCAGGCTGGTTTCAAACTCCTGAGCTCGAGCAATCCGCCCGCCACGGCCTCCCAGAGTGCTAGGATTACGGGCGTGAGCCACCACACCTGGCCAAAAGCAATGTCATTCTGAATTGTCTCTTCAAATGCCGTCAATGGTCTACAGGTGGAAGAATCAAAAACACTCAGACTTTGTCATCAGGAAGTTAATAAATAGGTCCTGACCCTGAAATTCCTCTGGAATCTGCTACTTTGTATTCATCTTAGTCTCATTTCATAGGAAATCCTCCTGTATCTGCTGTTTGCTCTAGTCAGCTTCTCCCTTCATCCCTTGTAGAATGTTTTGTTCTCATGGAGTCAGGAGCAAAAATATAACTTGGTCCCAAACCATGACTCTCTGGTATTGAAGTTCTTCCTTGAGGCATAGGCTGGCTTCAGAGAAAAGAAACAAGAAAATAGTATCCTCAACAGCCAAGTCTGACCCAACAGTTCTATAATGGTGCCAAGAGACCATGGGGATTTAGTAGCTTCATGGTAAAATCCATTTAACAGTCACTCTACAAATACTTCTTAGAGAAGCTGAGGAAATGCACTTTGCAGGATAATTTAAAAGATACAGCGTTGAGTCAGTCTCACCTGGATTGTAGAATTAGTGAGAGTGAGATAAAAGCAGTTGTGCAATATAAGTAGAGTGGAACAGGTCTGAGAAGACAGTTATATTTGAGCTTGCACTTGGAGGAATTAATGAGTCCCCAACTATATATCTGAGGAAACCATGTCTCAAACAGAGAGAACACTAAGGAAAATGGAACTAAAGTGAGAGCACATTGGGATGGATTATGCAGGAAAGTGTCAACTCACTATGCTTCAGTTGCTCAAATGCCACACATTCTAAAGAAAGCTGGCCCTTGACCAGCTCCAGAAAGACCACCTGAGTCCGTGGAATATCTTGCCCTGTAAGAGTAATTTTTATGCCTGAGGTTATAGGCCTCGCTGTTTCAGTTTCATGAAATAATCTATGCTAATGAAATTACTCGTGGCGAATGCTGGCTTTTGTATGCCACAGGTTCTGGGAACCCCCGTTTGCTATCTCCAAGAGCTGTAGACTGAGCATCTGTAGTTACTCATGCGGGTACTGCATTCCTATGTGAATGAACCTCAGTAGAAACCCTGAACACCAAGGCTTGGGTGAGCTTTCTTGACTGGCAATACTTTGAACGTGTTGTCACACATCTTGGCTGGGAGAATTGAGTCTCCATGTGACTGTACGGTGGTAACACCTAGAATTTTGTGGCTGGTTTCTTGTAGACTTTAACTTATGTGCCTTTTCCCTTTGGTGATCTTGGTATCTTTTTGTTGTAATAAAATGTAATGATGAGTATAACAGCTTTTCTGGGGCTTTTGCATCCTTCTAGCAAATCTTAAAGTCTGAGGTGATATTGGAGAGTGAATGCCACATAATCATCTATTAACAAAATGTCAAAATTATTAAGGCCATTCATCCATTTGTTCACTTAGCAAATATCTGAACATTTATGAACTAGAAACTATATATGTGCATGGAACAATTAGATGGAAATGCATGTTAAGGTCTGTGCTCTTTTGGAGCTGGATATCTACTTGATGAGACAGTCACAATGCAGTACCGTGTTTCCCTGAAAATAAGACAGGGTCTTATATTTAATATTCCTCAAGAAGACACCCTAGGGCTTATTTTCAGGGGATATGTTTTTTTTTTAAGTACGGTACAACAGTCTATACGTATTCAAATATAGTTAAGTTGTCTTCTTTTGGAACATCACCATAACTCTCCAAACCCCGAATTCCATCCTGAATTTCTTGTGACTCTATTTCCTCTAGAACCATCGGCTCCAATCTCTCATGTGGAGCCACAGAGCTCTCACGGGGCAGATGAGAAGGGCTGCTCCTCTTCTTTCCCGCTCTGTGACGACATGCATGGGTTGTGCAGATGCGTTGCATAGCCATGCCTGCCACTAGGGCTTATTTTCGGGGTGAGGCTTCTATTGCGCAAATGCTTAGAAATCCTGCTAGGGCTTATTTTATGGGGAGGTATTATTTTGGGGGAAACATGGTAATCACCCAGGCTTGTGAGTGGCCATGATGACATCTAAAGCAAAAGTCAGAAGGAGACTCTACTATAAGATATTGGGCTATAAAGACAATAGACACTTTTTAGCTTTTGTTTACTGCTTGTTTGCTAACCGCAAGGCATTATGAGTATATTATGGGATGCAGAAAAAGAAAAGACAAAAAACACAGAAACCGGAGTCTCCCAGCTAAGACCCAAACAGGTTGGAGCCTATCAGGGGCAGGATGGAGTAAGAATCACTGTGGGGGCAGATGCATGACCAGTGTGTAAACAACTGAGTTATAAAAAGAAAACTAACTCACAAAAGAGGGCCCCTGCCTGGAGAAGAGGCCACTGCGGCACCCTGGGGGCTCGGACCCTAGCTCGAGCCAGACAATAAAACTCCCTTTGATAATTACAGCCTCGGTGACTCTGTCTCTCTGTCCTGCGGCCTTGTGAATCTCGAATATAACATTTGGGAGCTCGTCCAGGATTCCCACAGACCACTGGATAAGATGCAGAGCCGGGGAAGGAGTGTATAGATTGGAGCCCCGGACTACTAGAGCGGCATTAGGACCTAGGCGGATGCGCTGGTGGGTCGCAGGTAGAGGCCAGACAGAGACGTCTGCTGGCCTCCTTGGAATCCCCACGGCTGACTTTGGAGCTGGAGGGTTGGTCAGAAGGGGACTGGGGAGAGATTCTGGAATAGGTGGGTCATTGTTTTTGTTTTGTTTGTTTGTTTTTCTTTGTTTATTCGTCTGTTTAATCATTTTGTTACTTGTGCCTCATCTGTCTATTCTTTTCACCTGTGCGATTGTGCAAGTGAGATTGTCCTGTGTCTAGGACTTCCTCTTCTTTTCAGTAATGGGACAAACCCTGATGATGCCGTTGTCTATCCTCATGAGTCACTTTAAGGATGTGAGGGAGAGGGCACAAGATCTGTCCTTGGAGGTTAAAAAAAAGTAAGCTTATCACTCTTTACGAGGGGGAGTGGCCTAAGTTTGGAGTGAGATAGACCAAGGAGGGCTCTTTTGATGCCCTCCTCATCAAAAAGGTAAAAGGGGTGGTGTTTCGCCACCACAGACATCCCGATCAAATTCCTTACATTGTGGTCTAGCAGGGCTTGGTCCAGGACCCACCACCCTGGCTAAAGACCCTCCTGCCTGTCCCTAAGGAAAAGGCCAACATTTTGGCTGCTAAAGGGGTGAAGAAGGGCGAGATGCAGGACTCACGGCCCTCAGGGCCGCCCTCTACTGGCTCCTCCCCTGTGTTGCCAGACTCAAATCGGTACCCAGATTCCAAAGAGTTGGAGTGGAATGCGCCCCCACCCTATAATTTCTTGGCGGTGGTGCTCGACCCCACCCCCTTGGTGGCTGCGGCACCCACGCACACGCCCCTCACGGTGCCACCAGCACACGAAGGCCTCCCTGTGGCGCCCCTCCTGGCAGTGCTTGACCCCGGCCACCTGGTGGCGGCGGCGCCCGCGCCTGCGGTGCCTATAGCCACAATGGAACCACTGACGGGGGGACGGGCTTACGGGACTAGGCAGCAGACTGGACGGGCTCCAGATCCGGGGCTCGTGAGGGCACTCCCCCTGAGAGAGGGGGGACCCCCTGGAGCAGATGGGAACAGACATACCAGTACCAGCCCTTCTCCACCAGTGACCTCTATAATTGGAAATCCCAAAATGCAAATTTTTCTGAAAATCCGAGGGATTTAATTAATCCTTTAAATTTGGTCCTCTTTACACACCAGCCCACTTGGGATGATTGCCAACAGTTGCTTAAGGTGCTTTTTACAACTGAAAAGAGAGAGAGAATCCAAGTGGAAGCATGGAAGCTGGTTCTAGGAGAGGACGGCAGAGCCACCATCAACGCCCGAGTCATTGACCAGACCTTTCCTCTTGAACGACCGCCCTGGGATTACAACGAGGCTGAAGGTAGGGAGCGTCTCCGGGTCTACCACCAGATTCTGATGTCCTGTCTCCAAGCAGCGGCATGGAAGCCAACTAATTTGGCTAAGGTAGGAGATGTCCATCAGGGGCCTGAGGAAAGAAAGTCTGGCAGCTTACCTAGAGAGAATTATGGAAGCCTTTCGGCAGTACACTCCGATAGATCCCACCATAGAAGAGTAAAGCGGCCGTCATGATGGCCTTTGTAAATCAGGCAGCTTCAGACATTAGGCGAAAGGTGCAAAAGATAGATAGGCTGTGGGAAAAACTCTACAGGACTTGCTAGAGGTGGCAGAAAAAGTATATAATAACAAGGAAACGCCCGAAGAGAAGTTAGAGAGACTAAGATTAAAAAATAGGAAGTTTTAAGCAGGCAAGGCTCGCAGGGTGAACAAAGAAATGGCCAAGATTCTACTCGCAGCTACAGGAGGAGGTCAGCTAGGGGCAAGAGGCCGAGAGTGACCCCAGAGGGAGAGGTGAGGCAAGGATCAGTGTGCCAGTTGCAAAGAGAATGGACACTGGGCTAGGAATTGCCCCAAGAGAAAGGCAGGAGGTAGAGCTGAATCCTCCAAGAAGGTTATGGTAGTAGGGCAAATAGAGGATGAATAGTGGGGACAGGGTTCAGTTCCCCTCCCCGAGCCCAGGGTAACTTTACTAGTGGAGGGGAGCCCAGTCAATTTCCTGGTAGACACAGGGGCAGAACATTTGGTGATTACTGAAACCACGGGAAAACTGTCTAACAAGACTAGCTGGGTGCAGGGGGCAACCGGAACCAAGCCCTACTGATGCACTACACGATGAAAGTTGGACTTAAGTTCGGGACAAGTGAGTCACGCCTTCATGGTCATTCCAGAGTGCCCCACCCCACTATTAGGCAGAGACATACTCACAAAATTAAGAGCCCATATTTACTTTGAAGAAGAAGGAATAATAATAACTGATGATAAAGGCAACCTTATTAGCAGCCCCTGGGTCACTCAAATCTTGACCTTGGCACAGGTGGATGAGTATAGACTATACCAGCCTGTGAGAGGCCAGGAAAAGGACATAGAGCACTGGCTCCTCGGATTTCCCAAAGCCTGGGCTGTAATGGGGGGTGTAGGGTGGGCAAAGCATCGGCCACCTCTATACATTGACTTAAAACCAGGGGCTGAGCCAGCCCAAGTTAGACAGTACCCCATGCCCCAGGAGGCTAGAGTGGAAATAACGCCCCACATTCGAAGGCTCCTAAACGCTGGGGTTCTCCGGAGGTGCCAGTCAGCCTGGAATACTCCTGTATTGCCAGTAAAGAAACCGGGTGGAAAGGATTATCAGCCTGTGCAGGACCTCAGGGAGGTCAACACATATGTCCTAGACATCCACCCTACGGTTCCAAACCCCTACACCCTACTAAGCTCCCTTCCTCCAATGCAGATTTGGTACACTGTCCTAGATTTAAAGGATGCCTTTTTCAGCCTAGCTGTGGCCCCACACAGCCAAGAAATATTTGCCTTTGAGTGGCAGGACGAAGAGAGGGGAATCCAGGGGCAGCTGACGTGGACAAGACTGCCCCAGGGGTTTAAGAACTCGCCCACCTTGTTCAACGAGGCCCTTCACGAAGACCTGGGTGAGTACTGTGCCAACCACCCAGAGGTGACCCTGCTGCAGTATGTAGATGATTTGCTATTAGCTGCTCCAACCCTTCAGACCTGCCTGGAGAGCACCAAAGACTTACTCAGAGTGTTAGGGGGAATGGAATACAGGGCTAGTGCCAAGAAGGCCCAGATTTGCAAGGATAAAGTCACCTATTTAATATATAAAATTAAGGGAGGCCAAAGGTGGGTAACAGAAGCAATAAAACAGACTGTGCTTGAGATACTCACCCCGACCTCATGTCAGAAAGTGCGAGAATTCCTGGGGTCAGTGGGGTACTGCCGCCTCTGGATTCCGGGGTTCACAGAGAAGGCTTGACCCTTGTATGGAGGGTGCAAGGCAGGGCAAGCATGGAAATGGACAGTGCAGATGGAGGGTGCCTTTTGAGCCTTGAGAACAGCTATGCTAGAGGACATGGCTCTGGCTCTCCCTGATCCCACAAAAGAGTTCCACCTGTTTGTAGACAAGAAGAAGGGAATAGCCAAGGGAGTGCTCACACAGGCACTAAGACCTTAAGGTTGACGGGGTAGCAACCTAGATCCACCACTCCCATGTGAGACGGCTGGTAAAGATGAGCAGAAGCAACAGCAGGACAAGTGGAGGGCGACAGCAGACCTCACAAATCCACTAAAGACCAGGCTGACCTGTGTGGCGTCTGCAGAGTAAATGAGACTATTGACTCAAATTCTGATAAAACTGCTGATTGCCCTTCTAGGACTCGGACTGGGACTAGTTACCCCAAAAATTGGGACTAAGCTGCAAAGATAGGGTTTAATATTGTTCTATGTTTCATATGCAAGTGCATTATAAATATCCTGCTCTTAGACCAAAGTTTTGTAGTTATAATTAATAATAAAAACCCACATCTGCCATATAAACTTACATGAGAAATAACAAACTTAAAAACCCATAAGCTATACAATAGCACCTCAAGGGCAGAGCCACTAAACACCTGGTGGCCAGATTTATATTTCAACGTAGAAAAAGTCAGTCCCCTAGAAAAGCCAACACAGACAGTAGCGATATCCTTGAGAGGCCCCGCTGCTGCCCCAATCCCCAGTTCTTGGGTAACTGGACCATAGAGAGAAGACGTGGAATGGACCTCTATGAGCCAGAATGGGTTTTACGCCTGTCCGGGATTCCAGCCCCCTCAAAAAAACCGTGAGTGTGGGGGTATTGGAGGTTATCATTGTGCCAAATGGTGGTGTGTGACCACAAATGACGGGGGTTGGAAATGGCAGGTACAACCTCTTTTCATTAAAATGTTCTATGTCCAACCTTGTACTAGAAACAGGTATGCCAGAAACTGTAACCTGATACGGGTACAATTTACAGAAGAGAGAAAGAAAGATAAAAGATGGATGTCAGGGCTGTCCTGGGGAATATGCCTCTATCAAAGGCCATATCTCTGCTCCATCATACAAATAAAACTCAAAGTGGCTCCCATCACAGGTGCTGTAGGGCCTAACCCAGAGGTACAGGTAAAAAAGAAAAAGTAGAACAAACCAACTCTGCAACCAACAGTCTCCTCTCCACAACTCACTGGGGCAGAAACTGTAAGTCAGGTCACCCCTAGAGGTCAGAACACCCGTAAAGCAGAAAAAACAGAAGACTCCCTATAGAACACGCTGACACCGGCATATGAGACTTTAAACCATACTGAACCAGCCCTCACCGAGGCATGCTGGTTATGTTATGATATCAGACCTCCTTTCTATAAAGCAGTGGGAATAGCTACCCCCTTTAGCCAGTCAGGAAAAGAAATTCCCAAGTCTTATAAATGAGGCCACAAGAGACCGAGACTGATTATTCCGACAGTCACTGAAAATAGAACCTGCATAAGAAAGGTGCCCGCTAGTCACACGCAGTTTTGTGCCAAGGTTCACCTACCATAGACCAGACCAGTAAAATAAAATGGCTGGTCCCAGCACTCAATGGGTGGTGGGTCTGTTCAAAGACAGGCCTAACCCCCGGCCTAGGCCTATCAGTTTTCAATGAGTCTAAAGAATACTGCATTATGGTACTAGTGTTCTCTAAAGTCATCTATCATCAAAAAGACACCTTCTATGCTGCTTAGACCAGAAAAAAAAAAAAAAAAAGACTCCAACTTAATTAAAAAAAAAAAAAAAAGGCTTTCACAGCAATAACCTTGGCTACTCTTTTTGGCCTGGGGGCAATAAGAGCAGGGACAGGCATCTCATCCTTGGCAGTGCAGCACAGGGGGTTCAATAGCTTAAGGGCCGCCGTAGACCCATTTAAAAAAAATCCCTAACTTCATTGTCCGAAGTAGTGCTGCAGAACCAGAGGGGGCTAGACTTAATATTCCTCCACGGCTCCACGGGGGTGGGGGGGGGAGGTATGTGTGGACCTAAAAAAAGAGTGCTGCTTCAATGCAGACCATACTGAAATAGTTAAAGAGTCTATGGCAAAGGTCAGGGAAAAACTTGCCCGACAAAAACAAGAGCGCGAGCAACAAGAAAAATGGTTTAAGTCGTAGTTCAACAGTTCCCTGTAGTTAACTACCCTGCTATCTACCTTGTTAAGACCTATAATAGTGCTCATGCTCATCCTCACCTTTGAGCCATATATTCTGAATAGGTTAGTCACTTTCATAAAGAAATGAATAAATACTGTGCAGTTAATGGTACTACAGCAGCAATACCAAAAGATGAGTCTTAAAAAAAACAGCTTAAAAATAAAAAAATTACAAGACTCTAGATACGAGCAAAAATGCTCATAAAAACCAAGAGAAAGGAGGGAATATAAGATACTGGGCTATAAAGACAATAGACACCTTCCAGCTTTTGTTTACTGCTTGTTTGCTAACCGCAAGGCATTATGAGTATATTATGGGATGCAGAAAAAAAAAAGACAAAAAACACAGAAACCGGAGTCTCTCAGCTAAGACCCAAACAGGTTGGAGCCTATCAGGGGCAGGATGGAGTAAGAATCACTGTGGGGGCAGATGCATGACCAGTGTGTAAACAACTGAGTTATAAAAAGAAAACTAACTCACAAAAGAGGGCCCCTGCCCGGAGAAGAGGCCACTGCGCTGGCACCCTGGGGGCTCGGACCCTAGCTCGAGCTAGACAATAAAACTCCTGTTGGTAATTACAGCCTCGGTGACTCTGTCTCTCTGTCCTGCGGCCTTGTGAATCTCGAATATAACACTACAATGGGCCAAGAGGGTCATCACTGCTTAAATGTGATTTCAGGGATCAAGAGACAGGTTAAGAAGGGAATATTTCAGATGTCTGAGTTTTACTTGAGAGCAGAGGCATGAAATGGAACTAGAAGGATCAAAAGTAGCAAATGTATGTTGAAAGGTCACACAACTGCAAATGCTTTAATGAAGGAGAGAGTAATGAGGACGCCTGTGAATGGGAGAGTAATCAAGAAAACAAATTCAGGTAGGACTGGGAAACAGCATGCGGATTTTCTTCCTTACCTGTCAACAAGTTGGAGGAATGATATAGAAAGAGTGATACCTGAAGACATGTTTCTTTATCTGGGGCCCTCAATTAGTTGTGCCTGGCCCTTGTCAGCACTGTTGGGCAACAAGAAGGGAATCTGGAACTACATTCCTAGAATTCCAACCACCCAGAACTGGTACCCCACTGACAAAGCAGTCCCTTCAGTGCTTGGTTAATAGTAACTTACCTGGTCAGTCCTCCTGGCCACTGACTCCTCCCCCATCGATGGTTGTCCACCTTGTCTTGCTTAGTGCACTAACACCTTGTTCTTTGGAAATTACATTTAATTCTTTGGCTGATTTGCTCTGTAAACTCTAAATTTATCACCTTGTTAATGGTTTGAGGTGGTATTTGAGGTGGAAATGCCAACTTTATTATTCAGGTATCATGAGGCCAGCAGATCAGGAGATATTGCCATCATAGTGCTACTTTGTTGTGAGTAGTTCCCAAGAGAGCAGCATAAACCATGCTGTGTAGGGCCACGTGAGGACACAGAGGGTTGGTCAAACAGCAGGAGGGAAAAGTATGGGCAAGAGCCTTTATTGTGCTTTTGCAGGTAGGCATGGTCAAGGCAAGCTAAGCAAGCTATGTGGGCTTAGGATTGGCTAGTTTGAATTTCAGCAGGGACTGTCCGTAGTTGCTCTGAGATGGTTATGGCAGTAAGATGGTGGTTCCTTGTGTGATACCTTGGTAAAGGAGGTAGTTGCCAGGTATAGGCTCTGGATTGTTTGGTTTGCACATGAAAGGTGCATACCCAGGGGAGTCCTTTACCACCACTTGGAATTATTAATAGGTAGTCCTGAGATGGGCAATTCTCTTCAGGATCAGCAAGGTCCCATTTGTCAAAATAGCAGAATAAAAATACATGCTGAATACATAGATCTCCAAATTAAAAGGAGGCAGAGTTGAGATGAATTTCCTTAAAGTTATTCAGTAGAAAAGAGCAAGAACAGGAAGTATAAGCAGGAAGTCTGCCTGCCAGGCCACACTCTTGACACTGCTCCAAAAGAGGCAAAATAAGTTGTCCACTTACAATTTAGCTAGGACCATTCAATTGGTGAGATGTGTAACACATACTTTAGCTTATGAGCAAAAATAATCACAGAGCAAACATTAAAAACCTCTAATCCTCAAGACTGAAATATGTCATTGAGCATTGCAGAGGTACCTCAGCTTCCCACAATGGAGAGAGGAAAGGACATCTGTGGGCCTCAATCTGTGCACAAAGGGTAGCTGCACATGTACCAAGTGACCAGATTCCCATAGTTCTCTAGCATTATATCGCTGTAGAGAGAGCCCTCTCAGCTAGGGCCAACTGTTCCCACTCCCTCTCCAAGTGAAACTCAGACATCCACAAAAGTTACAAAGCCTGTGACAACATATTCTTTATTCTCAAGTTATCCACATTTAATGGTGCAGGAATTATGAACCCCTTATTATCTCTTTGTTGCAGCCAGAGGCTACAACTTTCAATAGCAAGAACAAAAAGTAGATGAGAAATTGACATAGTGCTATGGAAATACACACCATTTACCTGGTCATTACATCTTTGCAGAAATAAAGGTTAATAAAGGGAATATTTGCAAGTCAAACCACTTAAAGCCATTACCTATGTAAGATATTAGGCAGAGGCAAGGTTCATTCTCACAACACTTCCTTGTCATCACTAAATTGAATCTTGGCTTGTTTAAGAACTTCCACCGTGATGGGAGGCCAACGCGGGAGGATTGCCTGAACTCAGGAGTTCAAGACCAGCCTGAACAAGAGCAAGACTCCATCTCTACAAAAAATAGAAAAATTAGCCCGCAGTTATTGGGAAGGCAGGAAGACTGCTTGAGTCCAGGAATTCGAGGTTGCAGTGAGCTACAATGGCACCATGGTACTCCAGTTGGGACAACAGAGCAAGACTCTGTCTCGGAGGGAAAAAAAAAAATTCCACTGTGAATGTTTCTTGGTTACAATGTTTAACAAGTATATAAGACTTCATCTCAAAGTTATGATTTATTTTTGTTGTAGAAAACTGCATTTGCTTAATGTTTGTTACAGAAATTTGAACTTAGCATTTGAGTCCACTTAAGTTACTGTGAAAAAGAGACAATATAGCAGGCTTGAGATTGCTATCCCTCGATCTTGCAAGGTTCACCCCTGACTTTCGGTTTCAGGTTTCCCACTGTTCCCTGAAATGAGAACTAGCTCCAAACACCTAAACTGTTGTTCAATGTGCCTTATGCTGAACACCTACTATTTCTTCTAGAGGTATAGGATTGTGACATGTGCTATAAAATGTGTCCAATATAAACTCTGGGTAATGAATACCCAGTGAGATTCCCTAGTAGACATTTCACAGGTGTTGTCATAAGTACATGTAGTATGACTTCACTGAGACAGGATTCTAGAAGATTGTGCCTGGTACCCTGTTTAGCCTATAAACCTTTTCCCTTTACTGAGTTTGTCTTGTATCCTTTTGTGTAATAAATGATAGCCACTGGGTATGACAAAATGCTGAATCCTGTGTCTTCCTAGAAAATCACTGAACCTGGGGGTAGGTCTTGTGGATTCCAACACAGTCATTCATCATGATTTCTAAAATCTGGTACATCTGTCCATAAAAGTCCATATAGATTCTCTTCAAGACAAGGTATATCATATATGGTGCCACCCATATGCACAGCTTTGTGGTAAACACTCCATGAGAGAACCCAAAATTATAACAGAAATATCCTGTTGTGTGTCACCATTCACCAACACACACACATATTTAGGGTCTACTAAGGAACAAAAATGTAGAACAGAAAGGGGCAGTGGCTGGATGTGGGATGATGAAAGAAAAAGGAGAGATGGTTGCAATGTGTATGGCTTGGGTAACAAGGCAGAAGTTAGTGGGATTCACTGAGATGTTCTTCCAGTACCTCAAACACAAAACCTAAACCCAAATGCAAGCCTGAGTGCCCTTCTTTACTCCTACCCACTTCCCAACCCCCATTTCCTCAAACCCAGATAATCTGCATTTTCTATAGTTACAACAGATTATGAAGACATCAAAGAGTGAGTTTGGTTTATCTCACTTGTTTGAAGGAATAGCCAGATATACTGTCAAATGAGAATGTTACATTACAGATAAATGAGCACTGTTTGATCCATTTTAGTAAAAATGAATGGTGACCAGGAAACAAAGGCCCATTCTATGAAATGGAATAAAGAGGTTAAGGACATGGATTCTGAAGCCAGCCTATCTGGCTTCCAATCCCTAAATCTAAACTTCATAATCACAAAACCTTGACAAATTCCTTAATCTTCCTGTCCCTCAGTTTTCTAATCTGCTAAAGAGGGACAATAACATTACCTACCACATAAGGTTGTTGTAAAGGTTAACAAGAGCTAGTGGTGTAAAACATTCAAAACAATGTCTGAGGCCAGACATGGTAAGCTCACGCCTTTAATCCCAGCACTTTTGGAGGCCACGGTGAGAGGATCGCTTGAGGCCAAAAGTTTTGGACCAGCCTGGGCAACATAGCAAGACCTTATCTCTAAAAATATTAAAAAATTAGCCAGGTGAGGTGCTGTGCATCTGTAGTCTTAGCTACTTGGGAGGCTGAGGCAGGAGGATCCCTTGAGCCCAGGAATTCCAGGCTGTAGTGAGCTATGATCATGCCACTGCACTCCAGTCTGGGTGACAGAGCGAGACCCTATCTCTTAAAAAAAAAAAAAAGAAAAAAATATGTCTGATACACAGTTATACTATATGTTTGTTTGCTCTTATGACTACTAGGGGTACATCCCCATGGCCAATGCCACAGGCACAGGCTACATACATATAGGCTCAGTGTGAATGAACACAGAGAAGGTGCAGAAGGATGACTAGTGGGTAACGAACATGAGAAACATTCAACCTGGAGACATGGATTTAGGAAAACTACATAGATCATTGAGAGTAAAATGCCTTCAGAGGGAAATTAACTTACCCATGAGGTGTACAAGTTAGAAAAGCAACAGTCATGATCCTGAGAAGTAAAATTGTTTAATAGATGGAAGAAAGACACCAATGCTATATAAGAGAAAGGAATTCACAGAAGCCAGGAAATGACCTTTAAGACAGAGAGGAGCAGTACATAGGTAGTACACAGGTCCCAAAAGGAAGATGAGGGGGGTCAACAGGGACCTTTGTGAGACCTGCTCAAGTCAGGAGACAGTGGTGGGAGCCATTCAGCAGTGTCTGTGGAATAAAAGGGATGTGAGGGGCTGGGGACAGGTAGTTAACAGAACAGTTACACAGGGCATGTCTGTGAGGGAAAGAAAGAAAAGGAATGGGCAGAGACTGATGGGAAAGCAGGGTGGAAACTGGCTGAAGCTTGAGATTTGAACATAGCTATAGGTTATGGGAAAGAAGGTGATTAATAAAGAAAAAATAAAGACTAAACAATAGAGTACAAAAGACAGCCTAAACAAATTGGTTCAGGGAGGGGTATGTATACCCAACAACAAAGGGTAGGGGTGATCTTACAAGAAGGGACCCTTCACCTAGAGAACACAACAAGGCTTAGAGAGCTTGGGAATTTTACCCACAAACTTGCCCTAGAGAACACAACTTTGAATGATCTGCCTATCACCCTCAGATATAAGACCTGTTCACAAAAATATATGAGGATGCTAATATAAAAGACTACAGGTCTTTCCATTCCTTCAGATAATTTGGGATTTCTATCCAAATATCAAGACAAACCACCAGAAAACTAAAGAAATAGAAGATATACAAAAGAACCAAATGGGAATTAAAGAACTGTAAAACACAAAAACAAAAATGAAAACTTACTGGATAAACTCAACAGTAGATTTGATTTGACAGAGGAAAGAATCATAGAGGTTAAAGAAAGGTCAATAGAAATTTATAAATATGAAAAACAGAGAAAATAGACTGGAAGAAGAAATGAGATCATAAGGGACCTGTGGATCTACCATTCATGTTATTGGAGTTCCAGAAAGAGAGAAGAAAGAATGGAGATGAAAAAATATTTGAAGAAATAGTTGAAAAATTGCCCAAATTTGGCAAAAGGCCAAACCTACAGATCAAAAAGCTGAACAAACAGCAAAGAGAATAAACTCAAAAAATTCCATGCCTTATCTATCATAATCAAACTTCTGAACACTATAGACAATAAAAAAAACTTTTAACACAGCTTCAGAGAAATAATGCATTATGAAATCGGAAACAACAATTTGGGGAACAATGGTAGCAGATTTCTCATCTGAAACCATCGCAGACAGAATAAACAGGCATGTTTCTCAAAAGAAAAAAACTGCTAACCTTAAAATTTATATCCCACAAAAATATTCTTCAGGAATAAAGGAAGCATAAAGACAGTTTTAGAGAAAGAAAAACAAAGACCATCTGTTCCTGTGGGAACTACCCTAGGAGAAAGGCTATAGGAAATTCACCAAATAGAAAGGAAATGTTAACAGAAGAGGACTTGTGATTCTAAGTAAAAAGAAAACACAATGGAATGGATAAAGAAGCAGACAATGCTTTTGTAAAATGTTTGACAAATGAAGCAAAAGGTACATCTTCTAACATAATACTTATTTTTTGAAGAGGAACTACTTAGGACAATTATATTAATAGGTAAGGTAAAGGGACCTAATGGAAGTAAGGTTTCTATATATCAAAGTGCTAAATTGTTGATATCATTAAACTGTGACAAGTTATACATGCACATTGTAATATCTAGAGCAACCACTAAAAAATTTATAATACAAAGAGATATACTAAAAAACATTACAGATATATCAAATGGAATTCTAAAAAATGTTGAACTTACAGGAAGACCAAAACATAAAAACAAAACAAAAATGAATAAACAGGAAATTTAAAAAAAATCAAATCATGAAACAGCAGACATAAGCACTAACTTATCAATAATTATTTTAAGTTTAGTCTATATATACCAATTAAAGAACAGAAATATGAAAAATGAATATAAAATCATGACCTGAGTATATCCTGTTCATAGAAACTTACTTAAAATGTAGTGACATAAAGTTTAAAATAAAATGATGAAAAAATATAAACCATGCAAACATTAGCCAAAAAATACAGAAGTGACCATATCAATATCAAATAAAGTATACTTCAGAGCAAAGAGAATTAACAGGAGCACACAAGGACGTTATATAATGATAAAAGGGGCAATATACCAAGAAGACTTGGCAAACCTATCCGTATATGCACCAAACCACAGAGCTTTGAATCATGTGAAACAAAAACTGACGGAACTTAAAGGAGGAACAGATAATTCCACAATTACAGTTTAGGACTTCAACACCCCTCCACAGCAATTAACAGAAATACTAGACAGCAAATCAGCAAGGATAGCAGACTTGAATAACACCACTAACCAACAGGATTGTATAAACATTTACAGAAACGTCATCCAGTGACAGCAGAATGCACATTCTTTCCAAGCAGCTATACTAGATAGGCCATATCCTGGGTCAAAAAAAAAAAAAAAAAGTCAACAATAAATTTGTCAAATAATAAAGTCAAAATAAACAGTAAGATCAAATGTGAAACAAATTAGAAATATAGAACAAATAGATAGCAGGAAATATTCCAAACACTAGAACATTAAACAATATACTTCTAAATAATTCATAGGTTAGAGAGGATGTCTCAAAAGGAATCGAGAAGTTTCAAATTGAATAAAATGTAATTAAAAACATTAAAACTTGTAGGATGAAGCTAATGGTGTTGTGAGGTAAATTTATACAAGTTAAAGCTTACATCAAAAAAGCAAAAAGCCTCAAATCAATAATCTAAACACTTACCTCAAGAAATTACTAAGAGTCAAAAATAACTAAAGCAAGTTGAAAGAATACAATACATGCAGATCAGAGCAGAAATCAGTACATTAAGAACAGAAATGTGGAGAAAAATCAGTGATATAAAGTGCTGGTGGTTCTTTATATCAATTCTGTTGAAATGAGCAACAAAATCGATAAATGTCTAAAAAATTTAAAAAAGATAAGAAAATGGATATATTTTCAATATTAAAAATACAGTAAGAGACATAAGTACAGATCCTGCTGCCATTAAGAGGATAAGGGAATATTTCAAACAATACTACAAATTAGAAAATTTACATAAAATGGAACAATTCCTTGAAAAGAACTATAAAAGGTCATCCAATATGAAATACTCGGAATAGTTCTCTATTAAATAAAATAAATACATAATTAAAAATCATCCAAAAGAAAAATCTCCAGGCCCAAATGGTTCACTGGAGAATGCTGCCAAACATTAAAAGAACAAATAACACCAATTCTACACACTGTCTTCCAAAAAATAGAATTGAACTCTTTCCAATTCATGTTGGGAAGCTGGTATCACTTAGACATCAAAACTGGATAATAACAATTCAAAGAAAATGGAAGAAAACTACAGATTATCAGTTATGAAATTAGAAGAAAACTTCCTCAACAAAATACAAGCAACTGGAATACTATAACAAAATATATAAACAAAATTATACTCCATGACCAAGTAGAATTTATCCCAAGGATGTGAGGCTGGTTCAATACATCATATAAACAGACTATAGAAGTAACATCATAGAATTACATCAATTGATGGAGAAAGAGCATTTGACAAAATCCAATACTTATTAATAATAACAAAAATATAAGCAAATTAGGACTAGAGTGAAACTTTCTAAACTTGATAAAGAAACTTTATGTAAAAAACTTATACTAACGAGAAATTGGACATTTCCTCTCTAATATCAAGAACAAGGCATGGATGACTTCTCACAATTTCTATTCAACATCATGCTAGAAATCCTATCTACTGCAATAACAAAATAAAACAAAGGAAAGGTATACAGATGGGAAACAAGAAATAAAACTGTCTCTATTTGCAGATGACATCTATGTTTGAAATCATAAGACTTTTCCCAAAAGAAATGGCTAGAAATAATAACTGAGTTCAGAAGGTAGCAAGACAGCGAAACAATGTCCAAAAAATAATATTTCTGAATACTACCAAACATCATGTGGAAACTGAATGTTTAACTATCAATGCCATTTCCAATCACTAAAGATATGAACATGTAAATCATATGAAAAATGTACAGGAGTTATAGTGTGTAAATTATAAAACAATAATGAAATATATGAAGGAATACTTAAATAAATAAAAAGTTATGCCATGTTCATGAATTGTAAGATTCAACATAGTAAAAATGCTAATTCTTGACATACTGATCTACAGATCTAAGTTAATTTCTATCAAAATCCAAGCAAGAATTTTTTTGTGAAAACAGAAAAACTAATCCCAAAGTATATATTGGAAGTCAAAAGAACTAGGAATGCTAAATCACTTTAAATAAAAAGCATAAAGAGAAAAAAATCACATTACCCAATTTTGAGATTGCTATATAGCTATAGCACTCAAATCAACAGATGGTAATCAAGAAAAATTCTGAGTGTTAGGTGTTAATAACCACATTTTAAAAAGTGTTTTTTTTTAATAGATTTCAGTTTCTTGAGCAAAAAAAAAAAAAAAAGGGTTTTTTAAAAGTAAAGACCTAAACAGTCTTAAGCGGTGCAATAAAATGTGCATCATTCATATGTGTTTCCCTATCTCTTTAAATATAAAAGTATTTCATAACTCAAGCCTTCATATTTTTAAAAAAAAGTATGCTCAAGGATAGAGAGGATAGACAATATTGTGCAACAAAGACGACATTCACTAAGATTCTAGAATTGCCCTCAACTGTCTAACTTTCCTGACACTGGATAGCTATGAATGTATATACAAGAGTAGTATGAAAGAAGCAGTACTTGTATTTCTTTTTCTTTTTTCTGTCACCTCCTTCTTTTTGTAAAAATTCCTGAGATAACATTGCACTGTAAACTAAGGAGAAAGACATAGCTAAATATTTTCCTAAGGGCACAGATAACCACTGGATCTTTCTCCTGGGTGAATTCTTAGATGGAAAATAAGGCTCTAAACTGACTGAATTTCTAATATGACTCCTTAGGTGACAAGTGATATTCTGTAACAGGCTTTCTCACAGTGAAGACACTTGTGGGGTTTCTCTTTGGTATGCATGATCAGATGCTATGTAAGATGTTTCTTCCTGCAAAAGATTTTCCTCAGTGGTTACATTCAAAAAGTTTTTTCCCATTAAAAGTTCTTGAATGTCAACTGAGTTTTGCCCACTTGTAAAAGGTCTTCCCACATCTGGTACGCTGATAGGGTTTCTGCCAGTATGCATTCTTTGATGCTGAGTGAGGGATGAGCTGCGACTGAAGGCCTTTCCACATTCACTGCATTCATACGGCTTCTCTCCAGTGTGGATGATGGAGTGTCGAATGAGGTTTGTGCTCCAGCAAAAGGTTTTCCCACACTCAATGCATTCATAAGGCTTCTCTCCACTATGAATCCGCTGGTGCCTTGTGAGGCCCGACCTGCGGTTAAAAGCCTTTCCACACTCCATACATTCATAGGGCTTCTCTCCAGTGTGGATGCTAAAGTGACGAATGAGGTCTGCCCTATTGCTAAAGGCTTTTCCACATTCTTTACACTCAAAAGGTTTTTCTCCAGTGTGGGCCCTTTTATGCAGGATAAAAGTAGAGCAGTGGGTGAAGGCCTTTCCACACTCACTACACACATAAGGCTTCTCCCCAGTGTGAATCCGCTGGTGCCTCTTGAGGTATGACCTGTGGTTGAAGGCCTTCCCACACTCGAGGCACTCAAAGGGCTTCTCCCCAGTGTGGATGACATAGTGGTGAATCAGGGCTGCGCTTTCACAAAAGGCTTTCCCACATTCACTGCACTCATAGGGCTTCTCCCCAGTGTGAGTCTGCTGGTGCCACATGAGGTATGACCTATGTTTGAAGACCTTGCCACACTCAAAGCACTCATAGGGATTCTCACCACTATGGATGATATAGTGTCGAATGAAACCTGGTCTATCTCGAAAGGCTTTACCACACTCTTTGCACACAAAGGGTTTTTCTCCAGTGTGGCTTCTGTTATGCAAGACAAAAGTGGAGCGGTGGGTGAAGGCCTTTCCACAATCACTGCATTTATAAGGTTTTTCTCCACTGTGAATCCGTTGGTGCTGTGTAAGATGTGACTTGCGGTTGAAGGCCTTTCCACACTCCATGCACTTGTAGGGTTTCTCTCCAGTGTGGACCATGTGGTGTTGAAGGAGGTATGTGCTCTTGCTAAAGGTTTTTCCACATTCTGTGCATTCATAGGGCTTCACTCCAGAGTGAATTCTCTCATGCCGAGCAAGAAGGCATTTCTTGTTAAACACTTTTTCACATTCACTGCATTTAAAGATATTTTCCTCTTCCTGAAGCATGGGATCTTTACCCGATTCATGTGAGTCACGGACATAGACAGCACCTCCTAAAGAGGACTGCTCCTGTACAATCCTTGAACACATATCATCAGCTGTCCCTAAATTATCATGTTCAGAGCTTGTTTTCCCAGGAAGCTTCTCCTTTTGGGGATCTACCCCTGATCTCTGGTGTCCTCCTTGCATTTCACATGGCCCATTCTGATCCTTGGCTTGCCCCAACTGGAGTTCCCCTGATGCTCCTTCTGTTAGTTGTCCCTGGAGTGAGACTCCCTCAGGCAAAGCTGGCTTACAAGTGGTAGGTTCTGGAGTCTTGGGTTTTCCTTTGTCATCTGAAAGAAATCCAACAAACAGAAAGGGTCTGTTAGTAATGTTAAAATAGAAGAAACAAAATCACTGATTCAGTGAAAAAAATGAAGTTATAAATAGTGCCTTAATATCTACTATGTTTTGTTATCTCTGAACTCCAAATTTGTAATTTCTTTCTTTCTAGTCTTTGGATTCTTGACCCCTTGAAAGTGAGACCAGGCAGAGAGGCTGGATAAGGAGACAGGGTCTAGAGAGGAGATGCCTCCTCAATTCCAGATGGAATACTTACACAAAGGTAACTCATTATAGGCTCCTAGGTAGTCTGTTCTAAAGAGATGACTCTGGTTAATAGCCTCACCAGAAAGATCAACTAGTGAGTAGATTATGGCTCTGAGCCACAAGATATCCACTGAACCTCTGAAAAGGGATAGGGGCTGGAGACTGAGTCACATGGGCAATGATTCAATCAAACTGAATACCGGCGCTCCGATGAGTTTCCTGGGTCAGCAATACTTTGTGCACATATCACCACAGACTGATGCTGAATGGATGACGAGTGCCTGAGGACATGGAAGCTTTGTGTTTGGAACCCCTTCGGCCCCACATTCCATGTCTCTTGTAATATGTATACTTTGTCTGCAATAAACATAGCTGTGAGCATAATAGGTTTTAGGAAGTTTAACAAATTATGAAAACTGAGGGTACTTTTGGGAAATCCCTGAACTTGCAGTTGGAGTTAGAGGATTTGGATAGACTTAGTAGTCTTGCAAAACTGTGTCCTTAACCTTGAGTTGGGCTAACCCTGGGTAGAAAGAAATCAGAGGAGTTTTCCAGTAGGAGGTACGCAATGAAGAGAGACTTATTGACTGCAAAGGACTTGATACAAAAACAAAGTACAAAGAGCACTGTGGCCTTAGGAGACAGAAAGTACAAAGGAACTGAGGGTGGAGCTGATGAGAATGTAGGGAAAGACGAGGGTAGAGGGAGCTGATTCCTGAGATTCTGACCTAGGTAACAGAGGGGATTAGTAGTGCCACTCCCGGGACAGGGCTCACAAAGCAGAGCGGTACTGGCACAGAGATCTGTATTTGCATTCAGTGCAAAATGGCAATAAAAAATGAATGGTGAACTCAGAAATCCGCTCTCACAAATGGAGGTTTGGTAGATGGTAGGGGAGGAACAGCAGCTCAGTGGTAAAAAGGAGACTATTAAGAAAATGAGTTAAGAAAAAGTGTCTACCCAGAAGGGGAATAAAAATAACTACATCACATTCTATATACAAAATCAAGTTCAGGTTGATACTGACTTAAATGTAAAATGCCAAGTTTTAAAACTTAGAATAAATAAGAATATCTTTTCGATATTGGGGTAAAGCAACATTTTTATATAAGACACAAATCACTAACCCTATAAGAAAAGTCATAAATCAGACCACTAAAATAAAAACCTCTATTCAACAAAAGATACTCCAGAGAATAAAGACTTTTTTTAAATTTTTAAAAACTAAACGAATATACTTGCAGCAAATATAACTGATAAAAGGTAGGCATCTGAAATGCACACAAACCAAACCAAAAAGAGAAAAGCAAACAAGTTAACAGAAAAACAGGCAATTATCATGAAATGACATTTCACAGAAAAAATAAAAGTTGGCCAAAAATCCTATAAGATACTAAGTATTAGCAATGAGAAAAATGCAAATAAGAACACAAGATATACTATTTTGTGTCGATTTGATCATCAAACATTAAGGAGAGTTACAGTATCAAATATTGGATAAGATATGGATCAATGAGACCTCCCATACATTCCTGGAGGAATGGAAACTGGCAGAGGCTCACTTACAAAACAATGAAAATGATCCTGCAAACTTGAACATCTGCATAGCCTATAATTTCTGCATAGCCAGTAATTTCACTCCAAGAAATACTATGAAAAAAATGCTCCTACATATGTGAAAGATGAATATTCAGGAATGTCCACAGCATCACTGTTTATATAAGAAAGGAAGTATGTAAACAATTAAGTGCACAGAATGTGAATAAATATATGAATACATTATGAGCCATGAGTATTTATTTCATTTTCTTCAAGTGTAAGGAACTTGAGGATATTTTTATATCGAGAAAGAATTTACAAAACAAGCAGAATACAAGTGAAGAAGGAATGTCCATGAAAAGGTGCAATGTGAACTCTGGGGAAGGAATTCGCCATAGCGAGGGACACCACCTCTTCCCCCAGGGTACAGAAGCTATGCATTATGAGAGGTTGACATGACCGTGTAAGGTCTGATGTCCAAGCTTGTAATACAAGGACTTTGTTTTCAACATGGAAACTTGCTGATACACATGTGCTGAGACACTGGTGGATAGGGAAGTGCTAATTGTTTGGAACAAGGCCTGAGTGCCAGACCTCATGCAGGACACACAGCAGACCAGAGGCACAAAGCAGATGCAGACAGAGCAATTTGGAGTCTATTAAAATCCCCTAGGAAAGCGATGATGAAACCTTGGCGTAAAGTATGGTGGAGGGGATGAATTCACAAGACGTGCATGATGTAAAATGGACAGGATTTGAGGATGGCTGGATGTGGGGACTGATGGAAATGTAGGTGTTGATAAGTCATCTCAGGCTGGATCCAGTCCTCTACCCTGCTTGGATGGCAGGACCATTCAATAACTTGTGAGGTGGAAGAAGTGAGCAAGATCATGAGTTTCTCGTTCAGCCTGAGAGTTTAGGTGCTTTTGATATACAAAAGTGGGGATGTGGAATGGAATAAGGGAGAAAGTTTGGAACAGACTCTGAAGGGCTGGAGAGAGATGGCACAAAAACACAAGCTGGCTCAGTGGACCAACACAGAAGAGAGATCATGACTCTGCAGGAGCACCAACCAACACACGTCAGCCTCAGTGCCCTCAGAAGTCCAGATGTGCGACAGAGAAGGCCAAATGTCACCTACAGATTCTACAAAACAGGAGATGCAGGAAGACATGAGTAAAAACTGCTTCGGTGTCTGACTGACACTCAGAGAATGGGCAGATGGAGAAAGAGAAAAACAGTGGTAGGAAGGATATAGCTAGAGAGACAAATTGGGAGAGTAAGAAAGGCCCTTTTCCTATGTTGAAATACTTAGATTTTGGAGTTTGTCTGCATCAGCAGCTAGTGTTAACTTAGCTGAAAATATATTCAAAGACATGAGATCATGCAACTTCACTAGAGCCACAGGGCCAGTGATGGACAAGCCAGGTTTCAGGCCCAGGCACTTGGAGCCCCAAGACAGACCTCAGTTCATCAATCTCACTCCTCCCCAGGGGGCTAAGACATGTGTGATGGGGCTGGGAGAAGAGAGGGACCACATTGAAGGGGCTCCAGGGCTGCCAATTCCTAGAGAGGCCACGACAAGAAGCTTCCCTGAGATTCAAGGACCAGTGGTCTCCTCCCAGTCTCAAGCATACAGGGCCTCCCAATTGTCTAGACCATGGCTCCTACCTGGACAGAGTCCTTGAGAGAGGTTTTTTCTTACTGTCCACAGCTCCTGCCCATACTCTAGCTGGTAGATCAGCTCAGATCTGGGAATGGGACAACCTGTTCATGGAGAAAGAAAGTAGACACATGATTTTGATGAAAGAAAAAAAGACCCTCCATGTAGTCTGGGACTTCAGGGTGAGGATCAGACCTTGGAATGAAGCTTCTCCCATCCACCCAAACTAAAAACTCTTACATGACCCAGAAACCAAGAGCATGTCACGCTATGCTGCCATGGAAGCTTTACTCTCAATAGCAAGTCAAAAGCTAGTATTTACAGGATAGAACCACCCCCAAGGGACTGTGCTAAGCAATATAAATAATGCATTATGTCATTTCAAAATTGAACAATATTTATGGAATACTTTAGAGAAAAACTGACATATTTCAAATATCGACTCATTTCATTCAAAATAAGGTATGTGTGTGTCTTCATTGATCCCATCCTTTTTCACATCCTAAGCAATGTTTTATAGCACCCTTCCTCTAGACCATGGAATAAATGGAGGATTCAACTTGAGGATTTCCTCAAAGCATCCCCAGGAAGTCTATACCACTATCAATACTATTTTATAGATGAAGAAAACCAGGCTTAAAGTGATTCCTGAAGAGCACAGAACTGGTGAGTGGCCGAGCCAACGAGGAAAGCCAGGTGTTGGCATCTCTGCTCTCTGTGCTGTTTAAACACAAAGCTCCGCAACAATGCCCATGCCCCATCCACGCTTGACCACCATGGTAATAGTGATGAGGATGACAACAGTATCAGGGGCAGCAGGAATCCCAAGGGCTCCCCTGCACACACCCTGGTCTCCCAGGCACTCTTCTGAGCCCTTTTCATACAGCGACACATTTACCCCGGACACAGCCCTGGGAAGATTGGACAATTGCTCATCTAACCAATGAATACACTAAGGCACAGATACTTTAGTAATTGCCCAAGGCCACAAGTTTTTAAGTAGCAGAGCTGGGATTGGACACTGGGGTTCTGGCTCCGGATCCTGGCCTCTCAAGCACTACGCTAAGAAGGAAACTACGAGCATCGCAGAGAGCAAGTGGTAGGTGATATGAGGCATGGACGGGACCTGGAGGATCTATGCTCAGTGGCAAGAAGCAGGCTCAGTGACTCCAAACCATGGCATTTCATCAACCATTAAAAATTTACAAACACGCAGTCCCACAGTGATATGGTTACTTAAGGACATTTACAGAAACATCAAATAGCATCTATTCTTATCAACATTTCACAAAGAGAGGATTTTACTTCACAAAAACAAAAGCAAAAAAAAAAAAAAAACCCACAAAAGGCAGCTTCATAAATGAAGAAGCATCTTCTAAACCAAGTTAAGTTTAGGTTCACGACAGACTGAATACAATGATCTTATTTCCCTGATTTTGCCGAGGACAGGTATATCAATCATGTTTTTCAATAATTTTCTGTATTTCATGTTTTAACATCTTGAAGGCTTTTCAGACTGCCCATCTCAAGGCTAGCTGAGCCCCAGGATAAGAAACAACAACTCTGGGAACAAGCACATGCCTTTCATGTGCAAACCACCCAGTCCCAAACCATACCCACAACTATACTTCCTTTATCAACCTTTCACATACCAAGGCAGTATTTGCCCTAAATCAACCCACAGCCAGGTGCCAGACAACTAGGGACAGCCCCCATACCTCAAAGCTCACTAGAATTATTCAAACTAGCCAATCCTAATCCACTGACCATGCCCTGCCCTGCCCTTCCAGAAGAAACCCCCGATAATGCCTGTGGCCTGTGCTTTTCCCTCCCTCCCGCTTCCTGATGCTTCTCCATGAGGCCCTGAATATGGTGCCATGCCCTGTTCTCTGTACATAATAAATTCTTCTTTCTATGCTATTAACTTTTCCGTGTTGTCACTAAGTCACTGCTATAAATTTAAACCCTGTGGGTACAAATTAATACAACTGGTGCCCCAAGCAGTGGGACTCAGTGTTGGCTGGAGGGTCACGTCTGTAGACAACTGTCAGGTCACTACGAGACTGCGCCACACTGCTCTGCTTGGGAAGGCGCTGCTCACCATTGGCAGGCTTGTCCTTTGCCTGCTGCTGCTTTCTCCACATCTGCTGTTTGCTGGCATGGGTTTCCAACCTGAAGTCTGTGGGACTCCTGAAGGAGTGCTCCTCAGGTCCCTCCATAGACTAAAGGTGTGGTCTCCAACCCCTGGGCTACAGACCAGTAACCATCCATGGCCTGTTAGGAACCAGGCTCCACAGCAGGAGGTGAGTGCAGGCGAGCAAGTGAAGCCTCGCCTGTGTTTACAGCCACTCCCCATCACTGGCACCATCGCCTGAGCTCTGCCTCCTGTCAGATACGCGGTGGCATCAGCTTCTCACAGGAGCACAAATCGTGCTCTAAACTGCATGCGGGAGGGCTGTAGGCTGCGCTCTGTATGAAGATCCAACGCCTGATGATCTGAGGTGGAGCTGAGGCGGTGACACTCGCGCTGGGGAGTGGCTGCAAATACAGACCGTGGTTAACAGAGAAGTCTGACTGCACAGAGACCATAATAAATCAACTGCTTGCGGACTCATATCAAAACCCTATCACTGAGTGGCAAGAGACAGTTAACCTGCATCTGGTGGCAGGCTTTATAGTGACGAACTTTAATTGTACAGCTGCATCTGATGGCAGGCTTTAAGTCACAATCCAACACTTATTTTAGTCCACACACGGCCTGCCCATTATTTTATTTACCACTTCCACCCATGCCTCTTTCCCGCATTGGGAATGTATCTCACAGTTTTGGTAAGCTCACAAGCTAACCCTAGCAAAAATGAGTAAAAAACAAATGTTGCTGGAGAGCTTCTTTGAATTTTTTTTTTTTTTTGCGACACAGTCTCACTTTGTTGCTCAGGCTAGAGTGAGTGCCGTGGCGTCAGCCTAGCTCACAGCAACCTCAATCTCCTGGGCTCAAGCGATCCTCCTGCCTCAGCCTCCCAAGTAGCTGGGAATACAGGCATGCGCCACCATGCCCAGCTAATTTTTTCTATATATTTTTAGTTGGTCAATTAGTTTCTATTTTTAGTAGAGACGGGGGTCTCACTCAGGCTGGTTTTGAACTCCTGACCTTGAGTGATCCACCCGCCTCGGCCTCCCAGAGTGCTAGGATTACAGGCGTGAGCCACCGAGCCCGACCTGGAGAGCTTCTTTGAAAATAGAGAAAGACCCAATGATGAGACAGCAGAAGACTGTAAGATTGCCAACAAAATGAAAGCTGCATTTAAAAGAAAATACCAAGGGTCCTACTTAAATCACGAGTTCATTGCAACAGATGATTCACATTCTCCAAGCGTGCTTTGTATAATATGTGGCAACTGGCTATCCAACGAAGCCATGGAAATTTCAAAACTGAAAAACTCGCCAGGCGATAATCCTAGCACTCTGGGAGGCTGAGGCGGGTGGACTGCTTGAGCTCAGGAGTTCAAGACCAGCCTGAGCAAGAGCGAGACCTCATCTCTACTAAAAATAGAAAGAAATTAGCCAAACAACTAAAAATAGAAAAAATTAGGCAGGCATGGTGGCGTGTGCCTATAGTCCCAGCTACCCGAGGCTGAGGCAGGAGGATTGCTAGAACCCAGGAGTTTGAGGTTGCTGTGAGCTAGGCTGACACCACAGCACTCTAGTCCAGGCAAGAGAGTAAGACTGTCTCAAAACAACAACAACAACAAAAACCCCAACAACTTAAAAACTGCTTCATAACATGGAGACCAAACAGCCTGCATTAAAGGACAAGCCTTTGGAGTTTTTCAAAAGAAAAAAACATGAACACAAAGAACAGAAGCAATTATCGAAGGCCACCACTTCGTCCAATGTGTCTGCCTGGAAAGCATGATTCTTAGTGGCTAACCGCATTGCTAAAGCTAAGAAGCCCTTTACTCTTGGTGAAGAGTTGATCCTGCTGCTGCTAAGGACATTTGCCGGGAATTTTTCAGAGGCTGCAGTTCAAAAGGTGGCACATGTTCCTCTTTTGGCTAGCACCATAACGAGACTGATGAGGAAAGCATAGCAGAGGATACTGAGGCACAACTGTTAGAGAGGATTAGTGAGCCACCATGGTACTCAATCCAGGGTGACGAGTCTATGGATGTTGACAACAAGGCAACAATGCTTGTTTTTCTGTGATATATTCTTTTAAGACAATATGCATGAGGCTATGTTATGCACACTTTTGTTGCCAACCAACACCATAGCTGCAGAACTATTTGAGTCTTTGAATGATGACAAATTAGGAAAACTGAATTGGTCATTTTGTGTCGGTACATGCCCGGACAGAGCGGCCGCCACGACTGGGCGGCTTTCTGGTTTCACTACTCGGGTCAAGGAGGGTGCTTCTGAACGTGAGTCTACACACTGTACAACCCACAGAAACATGCTGGCTAGCCAAAAGATGTCACCTGAACTAAACAACATTGTGCAGGATGTGATTCAAATTCGCAACCACATTAAGTACATGCCCTTAACTCACATCTGTTCATGCAGCTCTGTGAGGAGATGGATGCGGAGCACGAGTGTCTTCTCTTACACACAGAAGTGAGACGGCTTCCTAAAGGTAGAACACTGGCCAGAGTTTCTGAGTTACAAGAGCTGCTCCAAAGCTTGCTCATAGACAAACAATCACCACTGGTAGCAACTTTCAGTGACACAGAATGGGTCACAAAACTTGCTTCTTTGTGTGACATAGTCAACCTGTTCAATGAACTCAATCTGTCACCTCAAGGGAGAATGACAACTGTGTTCAAGTTGGCAGATAAAAGTGACTGCATTCAAAGCCAAACTGGGATTATGGAGGCAACAAGTGAACATCAGCATTTTTGACATGTTCCAAACATTAGTAGAGATTTTGAAAAAGACTGAGCCAGGACCTTATTTCTCCCAGCTGGTGCATGATCACCTATCTCAGCTTCCAAGAGTGAGCATTGCTTCCCAACCACAAAAGACCCCTGAACTGGGAAGGAATGGATCCATGATCCATTTTTGAATAAGCCAGGTGAATCGACTTTGTCTGTGCTAGAAGAGGATCAAACCTGCTTGACATCGCAAATGACGGTGGCCTTAAAAGTATGTCTGAGACACCTTCAAATCTCCCCACATTCTGGATTACAGTCAGGCAGAATATCCTGAGATTGTCACAAAAGCACTGAGAAGCCTGCTTCCCTTTCCAACATCCTATCTTTGTGAAGCAGGGTTTTCTGCGGTGGCAGCAGCCAAATGAGATTACGGAGTAGGCTGGACATAAGCAACACGCTTCCGGTGTCGTTGTCTCCCATCACCCCCAGATGGCACCATCTAGTTGCAGGAAGACAAGCTCAGGCTCCCACTAATTCTGCATTATGGTGAGTTGTGTTGTTCTTTCATTATACATTATAATGTAGTAATAATAGAAGTAAAGTGCACAATAAATGTAATGCACTTCAGTCATCCTGAAACCATTGTACCCACCCCCATCCCCAGTCTGTGGAAAAATTATCTTCCATGAAACCGGTTCCTGGAGCCAAAAAGGTTGGGGACCACTGGTTTAAAGGTGTCACAGTCTAGGTCTGCAAGGACAGTAATTCCCTACTTGGCACGGTTCTGGGACAGACTGATCTCATTGCTCTGCTTTTCTGAGTTAGATATGCCTAGTTTCTGGGTTGGTGACCCAAGTTGTGTCAGGATAACTGGTTAACGTACAAGGCTGAGGCTCCCCTCACCCTTCAGTACAAGAGTGAGGAAATGCTTCATCCAAGAGTGTGCTGGGACGCCAGTCCTGCAGTACCAAGGGCGCTGGTGGGCTGCTCCACCGAGCTATTTTCTCTCCCCATCTTGTTAGAGGATGGCCATCTGGCTTGCCCTTTTAGATGGGGGCAAGGATTACACTTGGGACAGAGGCTGTACCAGGGATAGCCTGCGGTCTAGAGGCACCAAGCCCCTTCCCCACCTCCCTTTCCTCTTATTACCCAGAGGCAGAAACTAAAATCCACTGTTCTAAGAGGCTAAAAGCCTGAAAAAAGAAATAAGAAAAAAGAAGTAAAGGGGAAATTTTGTGCTTTTAGGCAGCTACAAGTTCAAAGTGTGGTGGCGGGGGGAAGAAAAGAAAACTTTAAATCTATGTACTACACAAATGCCAGGTTGAGCAACATAATACTAGTTCTAGATTATTAAGTTTTAAAAATAACAAAAAACAAATATTTCCAAAATACAGAGGTAGAAAATAAAAAGGTTAAATAAATTATACATATAAAATTTTAATTAAGTGAATTATACAGCATAAGGAAATTTAAAAATGTGCATAATTTAACCTAATTGGAAATCTAAAAATTATATACTGAAAATTTATAACAAATTACATGGTGATAATATATAGCACATATATAACAAATACATACTAAGAAGTTTACATTATAAAAATCAAAAGATAGTACTGATTTGCTTTTGTGCCTCTACAATACAGGCTCTAAATTAACTTTAGAATTTGCTAAAATGCAACAACTGACAAAACTTCATAGACTTAATTAATGCTGGAGTTCAAATTATAGTTATGCCTGGGAATCTCACTAAATTTAAAAACTGTACTCCCTTAATCTTAAAAAGTAACCAGGCCAGGTGCAGTGGTTCAGGCCTGTAATCCTAGCACCCTGGGAAGCCGAGGCGGGAGAATCCCTCAATGTCAGGAATTCAAAACCAGCCTGAGCAAGAGCAAGACCCCATCTCTACTAAAAATAGAAATTAATTGGCCAACTAATATATATAGAAAAAAATTAGCCAGGCATGGTGGCGCATGCCTGTAGTCCCAGCTACTCGAGAGGCTGAGGCAGGAGGATTGCTTGAACCCAGGAGTTGGAGGTTGCTGTGAGCCAGGCTGGTGGGCACTCTAGCCTGGGCAACAGAGTAAGACTCTGTCTCAAAAAAAAAAAAAAAAAAAAAACTCAGCACTAAACCCAGACTTCCCTCAACAACCCTCAGGAGGCTGGAGAGAGAAGAAATTAAAAAATGGCTTCCTCAGGGTGTCTGTAAATGCCAGCGGAAGTGTCCACACACCCACGAAACAGGGTTTCTCAGCCTCGGCATGACTGACATTTAGGTCCAGACAATTTTGTTTGGTGGGAAAAGGAGGGAGAGGATCTGTCCTGGGCATCACAAGGATGCTTGGCAGCATCTCACGTCTCTGTCACTGGATGCCAGTTGTATCCTCATCCCAGATTTAACAACCAAAAGCATGTCCGTGGGTTGCCCAGTGTACACTGAAGTGCATTATCATCCCCGCTTGAGAACCACTGGCTTAACATAAATGGGGTGAGGCGAGGAGGGTTGATGGGAGAGGGGCCTCCCTGAGGTTTGACGGTCAGGAAAGAGCTGGGTGAGGCGGCGGTGACTGTGTATGAAGGGGTGGCCATGCAAAATGCTGAGTTACCCCGAGAATACTCCAGGCAAAGGGAACAGCAAGCACAAGGGCTGAAGCTGGCGGGCACTTGGGGAAATAGCAAGAAGCCCAGCAAGGCTGGAGCAGGCTGAGCTCAGGATGAAAGGACATGAAGGGGAGTGAAAGTGTCAGCAGGGTTAGATAGAGAACTTTATTTAAAAAAAAAAAAAAAAATTCATAATAAATTAGCCAAATCAAACTTTTATAACTTTGTTTTATCTCTTCTCATTGGCACAAAACACAATTCCAGTCCCTAAAAATAGTCATGTCTTACATTAAACTGAGTTTCAAGAATTGCTCTGGATTGAAACCCTCCTCTTCTCCAAACTGAATGGTCTCTGGTGATTATCTTCAAGCAGAGAATCGTGTATGCTGGTGTTTCTCACCCTTGCCGCTCCTGACATTTCCTTGTTGAGAGGGCTGTCCTGTGCGCTGTGGCATGTTTAGCAGCATCTCTGGAATCTACCCACTCAATGCCAGTACCACCCGCACCCCAGCTGTGACAACACAAAGTGACTGCAGACACTGCCAATGTGTTCTGGGGGCATGAGCCAACTGCTGAGAAGCATTGCTCTAAATCTCTCTCTCTTCACACTGGCAGAGGCTGTCCGTCCTGTACTTAGGAAAGAGGAAATCATGAGGACGGCACATGGAAATAAAGAAGCCTCATGGTTGAGACTGTGCTGCTTAGAAAACAAACGCCTCCTGGGGCAGTCTGCCTGACTCGCCCCTTTCTTGGAGAACATCTCACCACGCCTGACCCTGTTAACTCAGCTGTGGAGGGGATACCTGAGCCACCCAGGCTCCCTCAGTCAGATTCTTCTCTGGAAGTCCAAGAAAGAGCCTCAGACAGAGGCCCATCTCTGCTGGGCGCTGGGTAATAGATTGAGGAAAGTATGGGCTTGGGAGGGGATGGCAGCATTTGCTGCCTCAGGATACCCTACAAAGACCAGAGAGATAGAGACAGGGAATCTGGGGGTCAGAAAACAAGGCCTGTGGTGGCCACTCTTGCCCCAAACTCGCTAAGGCAGAAAAGGTTGTACTGAATAGACAGTGACATGAGCAGACCAGGGAGAGAAGCCAGGACACCACTGTGGGGGTTCTAGTAACAGTTCCCCATCACTGCGGTATTAAGGTGCAGCTGGAAATCCTACCTTTGGCTTCTGCAAAACACCTCATTGCCTTCTAACACTTTCTTCTCCTTTGGCTGCAAGCCAAGGAATACTGTTTCTTGCCCAAAGAGACACATGGAGAACAGATAGGAAGCGGTCAGTCCAGAAAAGTGAGTTGTGGGAAGGAGGTGGGGCAGATTCAAGGCCTTCTTAACCAGCCAGGTCTAGAGGTGGAGGGTGGAAAGGAGGAGGCAGGCCCCTGCACGGCGGAGGTGGAAGGCCTTACCCAGAGACACCAGGAGCCCACAGTTTTCCAGCATCACCTCCTGGTACAGGGTTCGCTGGGCTGGGTCCAGATGCCCCCACTCCTCCTGGGTGAAAGTCACGGCTACATCATCAAAGGTCACAGACACCTGGAAAGTCAAATAGCAGAGTTAGCCCTGGGCTCTTGTAATTGCATTGTTGGAAAAGGTGCAAAGAGATCAAGGCCTGCATCACTAGGCATCTCCTGAGGACCTAACTTTGTATAGGGCTGAAGGAGAATGACAAACATTGCCTGGACACAATACAATGGTATAAGAGAGAGACGTCTCCTATGGAGAAGCCATCAGAGAATGAAAGAAGACAATGGCAATGACATGGGACCATGAGATGCAGACAGTAATGGCAACAGAATGTTGGAATGAGGAAATAATTACAGTGATAACAATAGCAATAATGGTAACAAGAACAGTCCCTGAGCCTCACTGGTCCACCTAGGTTTCTGCCCTATGCAGAACTTTGCAGCCTCTGTTAAAGTGACTATGAATCCCCAGCTTTGAAGTCAGACTCCTAGATTTGAATACAAATTCCTGAAACTGACATTTGCCAGTTGTATGACCTTAGGGACCTCATTTCATCTCTGAGCCTTAATTTTCAGATCAATACAGTAATTCCCATGTTACAGTAACAGTTGTGAGATTTAGAGAGAAAATATTCAGTGCTTGAAAAGCTTTGGGACTTTTTCATTCCTCCCACAGCCTCTGAGGTAAACATTATCTTCGATCAGCTCCATGTCACAGTGACCTGAGGCTAAGGGAGCTCTACAAATTCACCTAGAGTCTTGTGTCTTATGAGCAGAGATGGAATTTGAACCCAGGTCCCTCTGATCCAGGGTTTAATGGTGTAACTCCAGCAGCCTCCATCACTGAAGTGAATCTACAGTAATGAGGCTGTGAAGCATTTCCACATACTTTTGTTATTCAATCCATTTCAGCAGCTTCTGAAAATATGTTTATTACATGGGCAAAAACACTCATCACTAAACTCATCAGTGTCAAACACCTGAGCAGTGGCAGGGCCTGGACCAGCTCACTACCCTAACTCCTCTCCACCCTTTCCCCAGGCCCCAAAGATTCCCAGATCGAGATTGCATAACCATTAGCCATTTTCCTCCCTGAGTCCTGCGGGCAGGTATCTCTAAGGCCAATGTACATCAGGACCAGGAAACTCAAGTGGCCCAGGATAATGCACGCTGTGGCCATGAGAACACATGCTCATGACTGGCCACAATGTTGTATGGGTTAAAGGCGGGATGAACATCTAGCCAAAGACCACAGCAGGTGGGGATACCATGCCAACCTCACAGGCCCTCTTGCACATTCTTAAACAATCAATATACTTTGTCTTTGTCTACACAGTTCTCTCTCCTTAGATATCTGCCCTTCACCCTCAATGACCACTGTGACTTTCTGGAGGAGGGCTGCAAAGTTCATTTAATGTGTCACTTCTAGGGCTTCCCTGCCCGCTAGCTATAAAAACAAAGGCTCTGGTGGTCCACATACTAATTATGAGTTTCTGCTACTTAAGTGCTGTGTGACTTTGGGCAAGTAATTAAACATGTGGTGATGATGAAGAGCTTCTCACAGGGCAAAATAAATGTAAGAATCTTGAGCTCTTCTCATTGTAAAGCAGTGTTAATAATAGAATCTAACTCTGAGGAGATCAGGATTAAATTAGATAAATATTGCCCACCGCTCAGTTCACATCAAGCCTCAATGAGTGCCAACTATTATGATTCCTGTTATTCGCACTCTTTGCCCTCACAACATCCGAGTCCTCAATTCAGCAATTTTTAAAATTTTGCCAGATTTCTTATATAACAAAGGCAAACCAAAGGCAAATGGTCGAGAAGGGGCTACTTTAGCCTGAACTGCCAGGAAAGGCCTCTCCAAAGAGAGGCGACATTTAAACAGAGCCAAAAAGATGTGAAAGGCAATCTTGCAGAGATCTGAGGACAGTGTCTGAGGCAGAGGGAACTGCATGGGTGAAGGCTAGGAGGTGGGAAAGAGCTTTGCATGATCAGGCTGGTGTGTCTGAAGAGCAGGAAGTAAGGAAAGGGAAGGAAACAAAGTTAGAGGTGGTCAGCCAGGGTAGATAGGGTAGGGACTTGCAGGACATGGCTGAGAGTTTGGATTACGTGTGTGATGGGAGTCCTTGGCGTGCAGCCTCATTTATTTATTCTCCAACTAATTACTCAGCACCAATCAGAGGCCTGACACTGTTGGCAACGGGAAGCTGTAGGTGTGCTAACTAGAAGCAGGGCATCTGATGTGACTGGGTAAGGTGTGTATATATAGCTTTCCCTGGGTAGGATGCATGTATAGATTGGTCCTATGTTGGAATCATGGACAAAAATTAGGGGGTTATTTATTTATTTATTTTTTGAGACAGAGTCTCGCTTTGTTGTCCGGGCTAGAGTGAGTGCCGTGGCATCAGCCTAGCTCACAGCAACCTCAAACTCCTGGGGTCAAGCGATCCTCCTGCCTCAGCCTCCCGAGTAGCTGGGACTACAGGCATGCACCACCATGCCCGGCTAATTTTTTCTATATATTTTTAGTTGGCCAATTAATTTCTTTCTATTTTTAGTAGAGACAGGGTCTCACTCTTGCTCAGGCTGGTTTCGAACTCCTGACCTCGATCTATCCGCCCGCCTGGGCCTTCAAGAATGCCAGGATTACAGGCGTGAGCCACCGCGCCCGGCCTAGGGAGTCAGTTATTAATAAAATCTTGGGCATTTTGGGCTGAATGTCACAGAAGTTATCGTTTAGCTTCCTGGATTGTCACTTAGACAGAGCAATCCTGCTCCTAACATGTGAAGGTTAACGTAGGATGGCTTCCAGAGTAGTTCACTGTAGAAAAGTGGATTGGTTTCCTGGGGAGGTCGCTACAAACTGCAGAACAGAGTCATACTTTATAATGTATAGCCTGGCTACTGCCCGTTGTAATTCGGTCTCTCCTGTACTACGACTGGACATTAACTGTCAAGCCTACGCCGCTTTTCATAAACCGGCGCAGCTACAAAGAGAAATCCCGCGTTTTTCTTGGCTGCCATCCTAACTGGGAGGCCTCTCCGAACCAGCAGAGCAGCAGCAGCAAGGCCAAAACCCTCGTCTGCTCACCTGCGCAGGGTCCGTCCACGCCGCCGCCATCCTGGGACCCTGTAGACCAAGCCGGGCCACGGAGGCGCCGAGCAGGGCGGGTGCCCGCGGGCCCAGCCGCGCCCCCGCCTGCCTGGGACGCGGTGACCTTGGCTGACTGTCGCACTCCCCCGTTACGCGGCGGTTCGCAGGCCGTTCCAAGACACAGAGGTCGGTCTCAGCCGCCTACCTGCTCATTTCCCAATAGCCGCCCAGGCAGCAGCCACGAAACACCGGTCCCTCCCCGCAGCCGGCGTGGACGGAACCGTCGCGCCCCAATGACGTCTGCCACCGAGAGCCCGGAAGTTCCACCCCCAACCCCGCGACTGGCAGGAAACGCCCGTGTCCTCGGCCGTCATTGGCCCAGCTCCCGCCGGCGTCGCACGGAGCCGTGCCTTCTGGGTAACGTAGTTTGTTTTCCACAAACGCCTTAACAGCAGGTTTGTGTCTGGGCAGGTCTTCCTCCGGGAGAGAGACGCCCAAGCCCAGAGCCCGGGCTCAGACCTGCATCTCTACCCTGAGCACAGCTCCGGGGGTCAAGGAGCAAGGGCGAAACTGTCCATTCTTCGCCCAGGGAAATCGAGGCCCAGGAGGCAGGGGCATTCGCCTGGGATCAGGGCCAGTGGAAAGACCCGGAACCGGGCGCTCCGCTTGGCCCTGACATCCAGGCTTACAATATCTCCTCTTCCCATACTCTTACAGGGCGTATGGGTAAATAAGCAGTCAAAATAACTGCCAAAAGGAGGACAACGGATGTTCGGCTGTGACGCGTTGCAAATGCGCTGGCCTCCCTCTTTTGGGCCTTCTTTGGCCCAGCTCCATCTACAGGTGGTGAGCGAACTTTTAAGTAATGTATTGGCCCGGAGCAACCATAGAGTGAGATGGGGAGGCTGCAAGTAGCGGTGTCTTGGAAGGAAACCCAGGAATCTAACTTCCAGCATAGTCAGTTTGAATATCTGTAATATCATAGGCAATTCAGCCTTCGACTGAATATTGGGAGAAGGGTCATGCCTGGACATATAAATTTGGAAATTATTAGCATATACTGTCATTTCAAGTCATGATACTGGATGAGACTGTAACAGTAACAGTCACTCCATCTTAAAGCTAACTAACAACTCTCTTTTTTTTTTTTTGAGACAGCGTCTCACTCTGTTGCCCCACCAGCCTAGCTTACAACAATCTCAAACTCCTGGGCTCAAGCAATCTTTCTACCTCAGCCTCCCGAGTTGCCGGGACTACAGGTATGCACCACCACCATGCCTGGCTAATTTTTTATATATATACTTTTAGTTGTCAGCCGGGACTACAGGTATGCACCACCACCATGCCTGGCTAATTTTTTATATATATACTTTTAGTTGTCCAGCTAATTTCTTTCTATTTTTTTTTTAGTAGAGACAGGGTCTCACTCTTGCTAAGTCTAGCCTCAAACTCATTAGCCCAAATGATCCACCCACCTTCGCCTCCCAGAGTGCAAGGATTACAGGGGTGAGCCACCACACCCAGTCTAACAACTCTTTTTTACAGTGCCTAATTGTGTTCTTGCTTAAGAATGCCCAGGATCTGGCCTTGAACAACTACTTGAACAACTAACCCTGAAACCAAAGATTTCGGTTCCCCTACCCAACCCACCCCAAGGGAATGCTGAGAAGTTAATCTTCAATTCTGTTGTGGTCTAGATCAGATGTAGGGTACCTTTTCATGTTGAAAGGCTGCATTAATTTAGCTGTAGTCAAATAAGGCTACATTCAAGAAACTTCAATTAGAGATACTTTTTTTTTTGCCACATATCATGTATAGATTTAGTTTTACCTTGCAAAGAAATATTCAAGTTATTTTGATTTCACATGATATCACACAGAAATGCTGCATTTTATGTAAAACTTTCAAGAATTCACATTGCTGATTCTGTTCTTAATAAATTTAACTATCTGTTCTCACAGAGATAAAATTTTGGCTAACACCTGTCCCTGCAATAGCCAATGCACTTTAAAATAACAGGGCAAATACACACTGAATACCTCATTGTTCGGCTTTAATATGTTACACTGAAACTGATGAAACTGACAATGCCATGTTGGATTTGCAGGAACACAGTTAACAATACTTACAATTTGTTGCAAGTGTCACTTAAAATATTAGCTTTAGCACAGAGATTTTGCTGATTCAAGATACAATGAGGGCCAGGCGCTGTGGCTCACGCCTGTAATCCTAGCACTCTGGGAGGCCGAGGTGGGCAGATAGATAGAGGTCAGGAGTTTGAAACCAGCCTGAGCAAGAGCAAGAGCCCATCTCTAGTATAAATAGAAATTAATTGGCCAACTAATATATATAGAAAAAATTAGCCGGGCATGGTGGTGCATGCCTGTAGTCCCAGGTACTCGGGAGGCTGAGGCAGGAGGATCACTTGAGCCCAGGAGTTTGATGTTGCTGTGAGCTAGTCTAACGCCACGGCACTCACTCTAGCCTGGGAAACAAATTGAGCCTCTGTGTCAAAAAAAAAAAAAAAAATATATATATATGTATATATATATGTATACAACAAGAAAAAATGAGAATATCTGGATCTGTTAATACTTTTTTTAATCTGTGCTATAAACCCTTCATGTTTTCCTGTCATGGAAGGTGCACCATCTGTACATGCACTTACTAAATTTGCCAAATTCAGTCAAACTTCACAACATTTTTCTTGAAAGTTGTTGAAGATATCTATTCCCTGCGTTCTGTTTGCAGGAGTGCCCAAAGCACTCTTCATAGGAAAGTAACTCTTCAAGTAACTACTTCAAGTAACTCTTCATAGGAAAGAAAATCTTCTGTTATGACCTGAATTAAGTATATTTTATTTTATTTTGTTTTTTTGAGGCATAGTCTCACTCTGTTGCCTGGGCTGAAGTCCCATGGCATCAGCCTAGCTCACAGCAACCTCAAACTCCTGGAGTCAAGCAATCCTTCTGCCTCAGCCTCTCGAGTAGCTGGGACTACAGGCATGCACCACCATGCCCTGCTAATTTTCTCTATGTATTTTTAGATGGCCAATTAATTTCTTTCTACTTTTAGTAGAGACAAGGTCTCACTCTTGCTCAGGATGGTTTCAAACTCCTGACCTTGATCCACCTACCTCGGCCTCACAGAGTGCTAGGATTACAGGCGTGAGCCACCACGCCAGGCTCTGAATGAAGTATAAAACCTGTGCCAAGTCAGTAGTATCAGTTGATTCATTCAAAACAATTGAATAATATATATTTTCCTTTTGAAGTGTTGCATGAAGGTGTTAAGTTGAAGGCTAATTCATGCTGCTGATTAGTTATGGCTCTCCTTGAAAGAGGCAGTTGTTTATACTTTGAAATGTTATCAGGGTCTAAGCATCCTACAACTTTGACAATGCATTTTTTCACAATTTCTATATCACTGAATAGCTTCTGTTTTTTCTCCCCAGTATATAAGTCAATTCAGTGGCATTATTTCTTATTAATGTTTGAAAGAATTGTCTGTGATTTTGCTTTTTATGTTTTAATTTCTGCAATACAACCTCTTGTACTTAATTTAAAATTTTTGTGGTCCTCAATGAGTGTTATAATGCTAATGAGCACTGAATTTCTAACAACTTTGGTACGAGCGTCAGCTATAGTTGACAGCCACAGATGAACGCACATGTCGACTGTAGCCAACAGCCGTGATATGACTTTTCTAATTTTTCATTTATCAAAATAAAATTGTGAACATTTAAAAATAACGTAATGAAAACATATATGTATATGTTACCCATTATGATTTACATTAAAAGTAAAGCTGCCTGTAAAGTAAAACGAGCTTTCAGTGCTTTAAAGCTTTCCTCATCACACAAGAGCAAAACGGATCCGTCATCAATGCACAGCACACACTATCATGTGGACTGTGAGTGCCAGCTGTGGGCAAGTTTTCATGGCTGACGAGCGCCGTACCGAAGTGGTAAGTGTTGATATTGCACTATCACAAAGCAAGTGCAGAAGCAAGATAATGCAATTTCCAATCCTCATTTTTAAAACACCTGTTTTCTTCAGCATTCTCTTCGTCTTCTTTGACATGATGGGCTGTTAGGCAGACAGAATTAAAAGATACTGTTGAGCTGTGCAATGGTTCACAAATTCCACTTCAAACAGAAACACAGTGCACTGTTGTCAAAAGCTGATAACAGACTGGTGGACTCGACCCCATAAACTCTCCCCAACCACTTATGCGGTAGTGGCACGAGTCAGGCCAGGAAGTTAGAACTCAATCATGAGTGTAGCAGCAATCAATTTAGCTCTTATGGTTCACTAACGTTCCACTTGTGTCAATAAATCTGGGAGGATTATTTCATTGTGTAAGACACTGGGCTGTAAGGACAATGGACACCTTCCAGCTTCTGTTTACTGCTTGCTTGCTAACCGCAAGGCATTATGAGCACCTTATGGGATGCAGAGGAGAAAGACAAAAAACGCAGAAACCGGAGTCTCTCAGCTAGGACCCAGAACAGGTTGGAGCCTATCACAGGCGGGATGAAGTAAGAATCACTGTGGGGGTGGATGCATGACCAGTATGTAAACAGCTTAGGTATAAAAGGCTCACTAGCACACAAAGGGAGGTCCCTGCCCAAAGAAGAGGCCACTGCGCTGGCACTCTGGGGGCTCGGACCCTAGCTCGAGCTAGACAATAAAACTCCTGTTGATAATTACAGCCTTGGTGACTCTGTCTCTCTGTCCTGTTGCCCTGAGAATCTCAAATATAACATTTGGGGGCTCGTCCGGGATTCTCGCAGACCGCTGGATAGGACACAGAGCTGGGGAAGGAGTGTATAGATTGGAGCCCAAGACTAGTGGACTGGCATTAGGACCTAGGTGGACACGCTGGTGGGTCGCCGGTGGAGGCCAGACGGAGACGTCCGCTGGCCTCCTTGGAATCCCCATGGCTGACCTTGGAGCTGGAGGCTCGGTCAGAAGGGGACCGGGGAGAGGTTCCGGAATAGGTGAGTCATTGTTTCTCGTTTATTCGTCCGTCTACTCATTTTGTTATTTGTTCCTTGTCTGTCTAGTCCTGTCACCTGTGCCATTGTGCTAGTGAGTTTGTCCTGTGTCTAGGACCTCTTCAGGAATGGGGCGAACCCTGACGATGCTGTTGTCTATCCTCGTGAGTCACCTTAAGGATGTGAGTGCGAGGGGACAGGACCTGTCCTTGGAGGTTAAAAAAAGAAAGTTTATCACTCTTTGAGAGGGGGAGTGGCCTATATATGGGGTGGGATGGCCCAAGGAGGGCTCCTTTGATGCCCCCCTCGTGGCTGTGGTGTCCGCGCCTGCGGTACCCACAGCTGCAATAGAACCACTGACAGGGGGCCGACTTATGGGACTAGCCAGCAGACTGGACAGGCTCCAGATCTGGAGCCCATGAGGGCACTCCCCCTGAGAGCGGTGGGACCCCCTGGAGCAGATGGGGAACAGACATACCAGTACTGGCCCTTCTCCACCAGTGATCTCTACAATTGGAAATCCCAAAATGCAAATTTTTTCTGAAAATCCGAGGGATTAAATTAACCTTTTAGATTTGGTCCTTTTTACTCACCAGCCCACTTGGGATGATTGCCAACAGTTGTTTAAGGTACTTCTTACAACTGAAGAGAGAGAGAGAATCCAAGTGGAAGCACGGAAGCTGGATCCAGGAGAGGACAGCAGACCCACCATCAACGCCTGCATCATCGACCAGACCTTTCCTCTTGAACAGCCACCCTGGGATTACAGTGAGGCTGAAGGTAGGGGGCATCTCCGGGTCTACTGTTAGACTCTGATGGCCAAGATCTGAGCAGCAGCATGGAAGCCAACAAATTTGGCTAAGGTAGGAGATGTTTGTCAGGGGCCCGAGGAGAGCCCAGCCGCATATCTAGAGAGGATCATAAAGGCTTTTCAGCAGGACACTCACATAGATCCTACTGCAGAAGAGAGCAAGCTGGCTGTTATGATGGCCTTTGTTAACCAGGCAGCCCCATACATTAGGTGTAAGGTGCAGAAAATAGATAGGTTATGTGAGAAAACTCTACAAGACTTGCTGGAAGTGGCAGAGAAATTTACAACAATAGAGAGACGCTTGAGGAAAAGTTAGAAAGGATGAGGCTAGAGGAAAGGAAGTTCTAGTCAGGTGAGACACGTAGGCTAACAGAGAGAGATGGCCAAGATCCTACTCGCAGCTACAGTAGGAGGTCAGCTAGGGGCAAGAGGCTGGGAGCGACCCCGGAGGAGAGGCTAGGCAAGGATCAGTGTGCCAATTGCAAGGAGCATGGACACTGGGCTAGGAACTACCCCAAAAGGAATGGGGGATGTAGAGCTGAATCCTCCGAGAAGGTTATGGTGGTGGAGCAAATAGAGGATGAATAGGGGGACGGGGTTCAGTTCCCCTCCCCGAGCCCAGGGTAACTTTACTAGTGGAGGGGAGCCCAATCAATTTCCTGGTAGCCACGGGGGCAGAACATTCGTTGATTACTGAAACCACAGGAAAACTGTCTAACAAGACTAGCTGGGTGCAGGGGGCAACTGGAACCAAGCCCTACCAATGGACTACATGATGAAAGTTGGACTTAAGTTGGGGACAAGTGAGTCACACCTTCATGGTCATTCCAGAGTGCCCCACCCCATTATGAGGGAGAGACATACTCACAAAATTAAGAGCCCGTATTTACTTTGAAGAAGAAGGAATAATAATAACTGATAATAAAGGCAACCTTATTAGCAGCCCCTGGGTCACTCAAATCTTGACCTTGGCACAGGCGGATGAGTATAGACTATACCAGCCTGTGAGAGGCCAGGAAAAGGACATAGAGCACTGGCTCCTCGGATTTCCCAAAGCCTGGGCTGAAATGGGGGGTGCAGGGTGGGCAAAGCATCAGCCACCTCTATACATTGACTTAAAACCAGGGGCTGAGCCAGCCCAAGTTAGACAGTACCCCATGCCCCAGGAGGCTAGAGTTGGAATAACGCCCCACATTCGAAGGCTCCTAAACGCTGGGATTCTCCGGAGGTGCCAGTCAGCCTGGAATACTCCTGTGTTGCCAGTAAAGAAACCGGGTGGAAAGGATTATCAGCCTGTGCAGGACCTCAGGGAGGTCAACACGCGTGTCCTAGACATCCACCCTACGGTTCCAAACCCCTACACCCTACTAAGCTCCCTTCCTCCAATGCAGATTTGGTACACTGTCCTAGATTTAAAGGATGCCTTTTTCAGCCTAGCTGTGGCCCCACACAGCCAAGAAATATTTGCCTTTGAGTGGCAGGACGAAGAGAGAGGGATCCAGGAGCAGATGTTTTGGACAAGACTGCCCCAGGGGTTTAAGAACTCGCCCACCTTGTTCAACGAGGCCCTTCACGAAGACCTGGGTGAGTACCGTGCCAACCACCCAGAGGTGACCCTGCTGCAGTATGTAGATGATTTGCTATTAGCTGCTCCAACCCTTCAGACCTGCCTGGAGAGCACCAAAGACTTACTCAGAGTGTTAGGGGAAATGGGCTACAGGGCTAGTGCCAAGAAAGCCCAGATTTGCAAGGATAAAGTCACCTATTTAATATATAAAATTAAGGGAAGCCAAAAGTGGGTAACAGAAGCAATGAAACAGACTGTGCTTGGGATACCCACCCCGACCTCATGTCAGAAAGTGCGAGAATTCCTGGGGTCAGTGGGGTACTGCCGCCTCTGGATTCCGGGGTTCGAAGAGAAGGCTCGACCCTTGTTTGAAGGGTGCAAGGCAGGGCAAGCATGGAAATGGACAGTGCAGATGGAGGGTGCCTTTCAAGCCTTGAGAACAGCTATGTAAGAGGCCCTGGCCTGGCACTCCCTGATCCCACAAAAGAGTTCCACATGTAGACGAGAAGAAAGGAATAGCCAAGCAAGTGCTCACACAGGCACTAGGACCTTGGAGGCGCCCAGTGGTGTACCTGTCAAAAAAAGCTAGATCCGGTAGCGGTGGGTTGGCCGGCTTGCCTGCGAATCATCGCGGCTACAGCCTTACTGGTCAAAGATCCAGATAAGCTCACCCTGGGTCAGCATTTGCAGATTACCACCCCTCACGCCATAGAGGGGATCCTGAAGCAGCCACCAGGATGATGGATTACAATTGCGAGGCTGACTCATTACCAGGGGCTTCTGTTGGACAATCCTCACATTGAGTTCTGGACTCCTGTCTCCCGAGCCGGAAATGCCTGAACATAGTTGCCTCGAAATCCTGGCTGAGACCCAGATGGCCCGGAAAGACCTAAAAGACCGCCCTCTTCCAAACAGCGACCTGACCTGGTTCACCGATGTGAGCAGCTTCGTTTGGAATGGACACAGGTACGTGGGGGCGGCCATAGTAGATGAGCAAGGCCACCTTACCTGGGCATCACGCCTCCCACAGGGGACATCAGCCCAGAAGGCAGAACTGGTGGCATTGACAGAAGCCCTCTGCAGGGCCCAAGGAAAGAGGCTGACAGTCTACACCGACAGTCATTATGCATTTGGGGTGGTCCACATACATGGGGCTCTCTATAAAGAGAGAGGTTTCATTACGGCGGAGGGCAGAGAAATCAAACATAAGCCTGAAATACTTTAGCTGCTGGAAGCCATTTTGTTGCCAATAGCAGTGGCAGTAGTCCACATTCCAGGACACCAGAAGGGGGACTCTCTTGAAGCCCGGGGCAACCGGGCTGCAGACGCTGAGGCAAAAAGGGCTGCGGGGGAACCAGCACTAACGAATGTTCTATATTTGAGCTTGTCACCTCCTGGGATGGGAAAGATGCCCCCCCAACTGGATTATTCCAGCACGGACATAAACTGGGCCAAAGAAAAACAGCAGGTGACACTGAGTAAGGACGGTTGGCTCCAAGATGGAGAGCACCACCTAGTAGTTCCTGAAACCTTGGGGAACCACCTACTAGGATGCTTGCACCAGATGATGCATCTGGGGAAAAAGGAAGATTCTACAGTTGCTGGACACTGCACAAATCAGATTCAAATCACAAGGAAAGATAGCAGAAGGCATTATCCGAAACTTCCGTGTCTGCCAGGTCATGCAGCCGGGGAGGATCAGAGGGACCCATGCAGGTACCAGGGAGCGGGGAAGGCAACCAGGATTGTTTTGGGAAATAGACTTCCCAGAGGTAAGACCCAGAAAATATGGGTACAGGTATTTATTGGTCATGGTAGACACTTTCTCAGGGTGGGTGGAAGCTTTTCCTACTAAAGGAGAGACTGCCTTAATAGTAGCAAAGAAAATATTGGAAGAAATAATTCCCAGGTACTGGCTGCCGGAGAGCATAGGGTCTGACAATGGGCCAGCCTTCACAAGTCAGGTCAGTCAAGGGCTAGCCCGGGCACGGTGGCGGGGGGGGCGGATTAGAAGTTACATTGTGCATATAATCCCCAGAGCTCAGGGCAGGTAGAATGAACAGAGCCCTAAAGGAGACCTTAACTAAATTGGTCCTAGAGACTGGCGGGAACTGGGTGACCCTCCTTCCCTTTGCCCTGTTCTGAGCCCGGAACACCCCTTACCATTTGGGCCTAACCCCCTTTGAGATTGTGTACGGTACCCCTCCACCTGTAATCCCCAAGATAAGCCCTGAGGCTCTCCCAGAACACCCTAGAGAGGTACTGCAGGCTGTACAAGCTCTGCAACGTGTTCACAGCCAAGTATGGCCTGCCCTCCAGGCCATCTACCAGACAACTGGGCCAAGGCGAGAGTAATAAAAACTTATATCACCATCATCTGCCAGGGGATTGGGTGTGGGTAAAACAGCATAACAGTAAAACCCTAGAGCCTAAATGGAAAGGACCCTTTCAAATTATTCTTGTTACCCCCACTGCAGTAAGGTTGACGGGGTAGCAACCTGGATCCACCACTCCCACGTGAGACCAGCTGGTGAGGACAAGCAGAAGCAACAGCAGGACGAGTGGAGGGCGACAGCAGACCTCACAAATCCACTAAGGACCAGGCTGTCCCGTGTGGCGTCTGCAGAGTAAACGAGACTATTCACTCAGATTCTGGTGGAACTGCTGATTGCCCTTCTAGGACTCAGATTGGGACTAGTTACCCCAAAGACTGGGACTAAGCTGCAAAGATGGGGTTTGGTATTGTTCTATGTTTCATATGCAAGTGCATTATGGATATCCTGCTCTTGGACCAAAGTTTTGCAGTTGTAATTAATAATAAGAACCCACATCTGCCATAGAGACTTACATGGGAAATAACTAACTTAGAAGGTATATAATAGCACCTCAAGGGCAGAGCCTCTAAACACCTGGTGGCAAGGTTTATATTTCAACTTAGAAAAAGTCAGTCCCCTAGAAAAGCCAGCACAGACAGTAGCGATATCCTCGGGAGGCCCCGCTGCTGCCCCAAACCCGTTCTTGGGTAACTGGACCATGGAGGGAAGATGTGGAACAGACCTCCATAAGCCAGAATGGGTTTTACGCCTGTCTGGGATTTCAGCCCCCTCAGGAAGACCGTCAGTGTGGAAGTATTGGAGGTTATCATTGTGCCAAATGGTGGTGTGTGACCACAAATGATGGAGAGTGGAAATGGCAGGTACAACCTCTTTTCATTAAAATGTCCTATGTCCAACCTTGTACTAGAGACAGGTATCTCATCCTTGGCAGTGCAGCACAGGGGATTCTATAGCCTGAGGGCCGCTAGAGATGAAGACATAGCCAGAATAGAGGAATCCTTCTCCTATTTAGAAAAATCCCTAACTTCACTGTCTGAAGTAGTGCTGCAGAACTGGAGGGGGCTGGAATTAGTATTCCTCCAGCAGGGGAGGGGGGCTATGTGCGGCCCTAGGAGAGGAGTGCTGCTTCTATGCAGACCATACCGGGGTAGTTAGAGAGTCCATGGCAAAGGTCAGGGAGGGACTTGCCCAGCAAAAACGAGAGCACGAGCAACAACAAGGATGGTTTGAGTCGTGGTTCAACAGTTCCCCGTGGTTAACTACCCTGCTATCTACCTTGTTGGGACCTATAATAGTGCTCATGCTCATCCTCACCTTTGGGCCATGTATTCTGAACAGGTTAGTCACTTTCATAAAGGAACGAATAAATACTGTGCAGTTAATGGTACTGCAGCAGCAATACCAAAGGGTGAGTCTTAAAGAAAACAGCTTAGGAATAGAAGAGATACAAGACCCTGTATATGAGCAAGAATGCTCGTAAGAACCAAGAGAAAGGGGGGAATGTAAGATACTGGGCTATTAGGACAATGGACACCTTCCAGCTTCTGTTTACTGCTTGCTTGCTAACCGCAAGGCATTCTGAGTACATTATAGGATGCAGAGGAGAAAGACAAAGAATGCGGAAACTGGAGTCTCTCAGCTAGGACACGGAACAGGTTGGAGCCTATCAGGGACAGGATGAAGTAAGAATCATTGTGGGGGTGGATGCATGACCAGTGTGTAAACAATTTAGTTATAAAAGGGGGGGATCCGAATCAAGATGGCAGACGAGAAACACCACCAGACAGAGTGTCTCTGCAGAAAAGACAGATACTAGCAGAAATTAGAAGAAAGAAGCAAGAAGATGAGCATACATTGGATGAGGGCCAGAAGGAGGGGTACCTGAGACCACGGGAGACTCCACGGGAGGAGGTTGTGGAGGAGAACTCAAAGCAGAGGCCTCCGGAGCAGCCTGGAGACCAGCGGCAAGGGGAGGCTGGTGGGCTCCCCAGCGGGTGGAGAGACCTGCGGATACCAGCTCAGCGACGGCCACGGCCAGTGAGCAGTAAGCCTGTAGCGGACATGGCACCAGGCTCCCAACTCCCTTGGGGCACCTCCCTGTGCACAGACCCGAGCCACGAGGCAGGCGCCATATTGCCTCATTCTCCCCTCCCCGACTCTATCCGTGGCTGCCAAGAGAGACAGTATAGCCACCAGCCAGAGGCACTTCCAGGGAATGGGACCTTCCCTTTTGGGGCACTACAGCTGACTGAGGGGAACTCAGATGGTGAGCTCCCCACCTGCCAGCCCTTCCAGGAGCTTCTGGCCCAGTTGGTGATCCCAGGAGAACGGGGCAGACCCTGAGGCTGAGAGACATAGACCCAGCTTGGGCTCCCCATGGGTGAATTGGGACTGGCATTCTTCTCCATGGTGGGGATATAGTTTGAACTCTGGGATCCAGAGGTCAGACCTGCAGACCAGATACTGCGCACCGAGGTCTCGCATTGCCTGGGACATAGAAGGGATATACGTGAACAGCCTACTGAGGTGTGTGTGCCTTCTTAGGCAGATCAGCATCATAGAGGGCAACTCTCCTCCCAAAAGGAGACCGTGCGCCCAGCCCAGGTGGCGTTCCTGCGCAGGGAACCTCCCGGCCGGCATCACAGCCAGGGAAGGACTGGTGGCATGAGGTCTGGCCTGCTGGCAGAGGCCCAGGAGTAGCCGTGGAGGTGGGGAGGGTGGAAAGAAGCAAGGCCCGCTCCAGACTACAGGTCTCAGACAGCACCACCCCCACACGCAGCCTTTCTGACCAAGTGGGGCCATTCTAGCCCCTCCTTGTCAGTTTTTCCCAGAAGCAGAAAACAGAACTTTGACCCCTGCTAATGGCATTGGTGGTGCCTGAGGGCAGGCTTACCCAACCCAGCTCTGCCCAGACTCACTGCCAGACCAGCCCTCACTGAGGGAGAGAAAAGGACACACCTGGAAGTCCCAGGGCCCCACCCACCACCTGAGGCACTAGAGTGCCTCTCTACAGGAATAAGAGCTGGTCACAGGTTACAAAAACAACAGCATAGCCTGTTCCTCCAAGCAAGCGCCACCTACTGACATGGAGGACACCCTGCACACCCTCTTCACGGCACCTACTGACTCATATACAGGGAGTGGTCGAACCTCACCCACAGACATCATCTACCAGCTTAGAAACTAAACAAGGCATGTGAATACCCAAATAAAAACGTAAAGGAAAGAAGCAACAACTGATCGACATGGGAAGAAATCAGCAAAGGAACTCCGGAAATATGAAGAACCAAATGGAAACCACACCCCCAAAAAGGAGCACCAGCCCCTGAGAAACAGACACCAACCAAAATCAGGCAACCAAAATGACAGAAGAGGAATTTCGAATGTGGATCATAAGAAAATTCAACAACCTGCAAGAACAACTCAATAACCAACACAAAGAAACCACAAAAAGCTTCCAGGACCTGGAACAAAAGTTCACTAAAGAAATAGACACAATGAAGAAAAGTTTAACCGAACTCCTGGAAATGAAGAATCAATTCAGGGAACTACAAAATTCAGTAGAAAACCTCAAGAACAGGGTAGATCAAACAGAAGAAAAAATCTCAGAGATTGAAGGTAACACCTTCCAATTAAATAAATCAGTCACAGAGATAGAGCAGAGAAACAAGGGAAAAGAGCAAAGCCTACAAGAGATATGGGATTATGTGAAGAAACCTAATGTGAGGGTCATAGGGTTGCCAGAAGGGGAAGAAGACAACACTCAAGGGTTGGACAAGCTATATGAAGATATAATAGAGGAAAATTTCCCAGGCCTTGCTAAAAATCTCGATATACTAGTTCAAGAAGCACAGAGGACCCCTGGGAGATTCAATGCAAACAGGAAGACGTCACGACATGCAGTCATCAGACTGACCAAAATATCAACTAAAGAGGCCCTTCTAAGAGCTGTAAGATGAAAGAAGCAAGTAACATACAAGGGAAAGCCAATTCGAATAACACCAGACTTCTCTATTGAAACTTTATAAGTGAGGAGAGACTGGGCCCCCATTTTCACTCTTCTGAAACAGAACAATGCCCAGCCTAGAATCTTATTCCCTGCAAAACTAAGTTTTGTATATGAAGGAGAAATCAAGACATTCTCAGATAAGCAAAGACTGAGGGAATTCACCAAGACAAGACCAGCCCTTCAAGAAGTACTCAAAACAGCATTACCCACGGATCAGCACAATAAACACTCACGAATGTAAATCTACTCAAAGCTAAAGATCAAAGCCCAGAAACCACAATGGCTCAAGAGAGAAAACAGAGCAACAAAGTTTAACCAAACATAATGAACAGAAATCTTCCCCACCTATCAGTTATCTCAATAAATGTGAACCGCTTGAACTCCCCACTCAAGAGACATAGGCTGGCCGAATGGATAAAAAATACACAAGCCAAGTATCTGTTGCCTTCAGGAAACACATATAACCTTCAAGGACATTGACCTAGGCAAAGAATTTATGAAGAAGACCCCAAAGGCAATCACAAAAGGAACAAGAATAAACAAATGGGACCTAATGAAATTAAAAAGCTTCTGCATAGTCAAAGAATACTGACAAGAGAGCAAACAGACAACCCACAGAATGGGAGAAAATTTTCGCAAGCTACACATCTGATAAAGGGCTGATAACTAGAATCTATTTAGAACTCAGGAAAATCAGCAAGAAAAAAATAAAATAACCCATGGGCAAAGACATGAATAGAAACTTCTCAAAAGAAGACAGAATAATGGCCAACATATGAAAAAATGTTCAACATCTCTAATCATCAGGGAAATGCAAATCAAAACCACAATGAGATATCACTTAACTCCAGTGAGAATAGCCTTTATCAAAAAGTCCCCAAACAACAAATGCTGGCATGGATGCAGAGAGAGAGAGGAACACTCCTACACTGCTGGTTGACTGCAAACTAGTTCAACCTCTGTGGAATGCAATATGGAGATACCTCAAAGCGATACAAGTAGATCTACCATTTGATCCAGCAATCCCACTACTGGGCATCTACCCAAAAGATCAAAAGTCACTTTATGAAAAAGACACCTGCACTCGAATGTTTATAGCAGCACAATTCACAATTACAAAGCTATGGAAACAACCCAAGTGCCCATCAATTTATGAGTGGATTAATAAAATGTGGTATATGTATACCATGGAGTACTACTCAGCTTTAAGAAACAATGGTGAT